>JAENPR010001870.1:0-101212 GCA_018135685.1 Themeda triandra
CTGCGTCCAAGCTCGGCGGCCCCGATTCTTCGGCATGTAGCAGTTTGCCCACGCTGCATAAACAGGTCTATCTCGACGCTACCATCTTAACAGCCGGGGAAGCTGGCTGGCGCCTTGCTTAGGGTCCTCGCAACTTCTCTTCCTACCCCGTCGTCGCCTTCTTCCCCGGTGGTTCCTTCCAGAGCTCCAGACCAGACCTCCAGTCTTAGCGACTGGTTAATCTCCCTGCCTATAAGTACGGGCTCATAGTGTGCTCCATTTCATCACGACACAACAACACTACTCATCTGTCATCCACGTGCAGATTAAGGAAGCAGCAGGCCGCTCACTGACCGGTCATGGCGAGGATCCACCTCTTACCTCGCGGCGGCCTGCGCCGTCGTCCTCGTGCTCGCCGCCCGGCCCTCGCCGGCGACCCCGACATGCTCCAGGACGTCTGCGTCGCTGACTACGCCTCCCGTGAGTGAAACGAAACCTGTCGTCGGTCTTTCAAGTCGTTTCTTTCCACATCTTCCTGGCTTTGCTTGCTCCCTTGTCCTGCTCTACAATCGATTTGCTGATGACCTTGACCCGTGCGTGTGTGCACCGTGCAGCCGTCAAGCTCAATGGGTTCCCGTGCAAGGCCAACATTTCGGCGGACGACTTCTTCTTCGACGGGCTGAGGAACCCCGGCAACACCAACAACCCCGCGGGCTCCCTGGTGACGGCGGCCAACGTGGAGAAGTTCCCGGGGGTGAACACGCTGGGCGTCTCCATCGCGCGCATCGACTACGCCCGGGCGGCCAGAACCCGCCGCACACGCACCCGCGCGCCACCGAGATCATCTTCGTCCTCGAGGGCACGCTCGAGGTCGGCTTCATCACCACCGCCAACAAGCTCTTCACCAAGACCTCATCAAGGGGGACGTCTTCGTGTTCCCGCGCGGCCTCGTCCACTTCCAGCAGAACAGGGGCCACGGCCCTGCCGCCGTCGTCGCGGGCTTCAACAGCCAGCTCCAGGGCACGCAGCAAATCGCCATGACGCTCTTCGGCGCCACGCCGCCCGTGCCCACCGACATCCTCGCCAAGGCCTTCCGGATCGGCGACGGGGAGGTGGAGCACATCAAGTCCAACTTCGCGCCCAAGTAGAAGCAGCAGCACAGCGTCTTCCAATATACTTGTGTCTGCATTCGTTGATTTCTCAATAATTCCCACGGGCGGTGCCTGCCGTTAGTGATGGGAGTGTGTGCAGTTCGATTTGTTCATCTTCGGTTTGGTTCGGGACATTGCTGACCACGCTTATTGCTGCTAATTTGTGTGGAGCAATTGCTGGTTCTCCTAGGAATCTCTTTTCTCATCTCACAACTAAATTAAAAAAGAGTAAAAGTATAAAAGTAAGACAACCGTTTGGTGTGTACAAATTTTCGCCTCATTTTCTACCGCTCGTGCGATCCGGACGCCGCGTAATTTCACCTCCCTATGCGATTTCCTCGCGTGCAAAAGGAAAGCAAAAGAAAAAAGAAAAGGAAAGGAAAAAAAGAAAGAAAAAGACCGTGTGTTTGTTTCCTAATCATCACGGGATTCCTTGCTTGCGGCGATCACGGAATCACAGGGTGAGCCTTGCCCGCTGCGACGCCTCTGTGTCCACTTCGATGCCGTGTGATCTCCCGTCCACGTGCAACAGCATCGCCAGACCCGCCTTGCGGATAGATGTGCAAATTGGTAAGTGTTAGTGCACCTACAAACCTAGTACAAATATTTGAACTAAAGAGGTTTGGAGGTACATTACCCTTTTGCACCTCTACTTTGCGGCCTCGACGCCACTGGTCGTGCCACCGCCTCGACGCCATTCAACGTGCTACAGCCGGGAACACCGCTGTCTCCATGTCTAGCTCCATCGTCCCATCCGAGCAACCACGCAGTCGTCCTCGCCACCTGTTAGTGCCGCCGGGAAGCACTGCCGCGCCGTGCACCCGAGCCATCATCCACGGTTGCCGTGCCGACGCCGTCTCGACGCCACCGGACGTGCCAGCACCTGATCACGACGTTGAACGAGCCGCCGCCGGAAAACGCCGCCTCCACGACCTGCTCCATCGATCGTCCCGTCCGTGCGTCCGCGCCGTCATCCTCGCCGTGCGCCAGCACCGCCGGAAACACCACCGCCTCCACGACACCCGCGTCGTCGTCCTCACCAGTCACCAACGCCGTCGCCGGACTAAAAAGGACGCGCCTGCACCGGTAGATCCGCATTCGGTGCTAAAGCCACCAAGGGGAGATAAGTTCTGTCCTCCTTCATTCCGGTATGTTGACTCCGCTGTTTCTCATCAGGTGTGCCCTGGCAAGATGATGATGGTTGCCCATGGTTAGTGCTGGCCATACCTGCCCGCTCGTTGGCAGGCCTTGCTTGAAGTTGAACAGGAGTGGCTGCTGCTGGTCGAGTGTTCCGCTCCTTGTCGCTGCTCTGCAATGTTTCTTGGTTTTGATAATAATACAGAGAGCAGATGTCATGCAGTTCGTGTTCACGATTCAACATTGACGCTCACTGCCTGCACCGTTGATCCTAGATCGATATAAGCAAACAGTCAACAATTTCAATTCTTTTGATATCAGTTCGTCCAAAAATGATGAGCCCTTTCAATACATGAGTTTGTTTTCCTCTAATTTTATTTTAGAAAACTACAAGTCTACAACACGTACTTCTAATTTAGCTTGTAGTTTCAAATGAGCTCAAAACATTATATATAGAACTGTGGCTTAGCCTCTGAAGTAGTTTAGTCTGAATGGTGTGCTCTAATGTGTCTTTGCAGCGAGAACCGAAGGTGAGTCAAATTTTCTTGAGCATTTTCCTGTTACCGTTGATTTCATATCAACTGTAATTTTTTTGGCCACATATCTACTTAATGAATTCTTCAATTTTAATATGTGCAGACCACTCTTCAGAATTATAGATCCTGAAGCTTGTGTAGGTGCGTATTGTTACGCTATGATATAGCATCTTTCAAGTTCTTGATATCAGTCCTATAAAAAGCTCAACGATCAGTGATAGGCTTAGCTCTTTTAATCTTGATGCTTTTTCACTGATTATTCGTACTAAGTGAATGTGTGTGCGTTTGACCTTCTAACTGAATGTATAAATAATGCTTCAGAGTGCTGCATAGCTGTGAACAACCTTATTTAGACCATGGCAGACTCAAAATTGAGTTACCACATTTTTGTTCAGTGCATTCACCAGCTAGACGAAAATCACTGCTCGGCTCATATGCTGGCACTACCCCAGTTTCATTTTCTCCCGTCGGCCCGCTGGACTCCCGTCGGCCCACCATCTCCCGTCGCGTATGCGCTAGAATCCCCCGCGTGCCTGAACCACCGACCAGGAAAGGCATCCGCGTCGGTTTGGTACCGCCACGGAGTCCGAATTCACGCATTGCGGCACCCTTCGCGCTCGATAGGTCTTTAGTTCCCGCTGAAGCAGCTGGGCAGGCCCACACGACAGCCTCCATAGACACCCCAAAAAACTCGCAGCACAGTGCGCCCGTGAACCACTCCCCCGGCCCCCCTAACCCGAAAAATCTCATCTCGTCTTCTTCCCAAATCGCTCCCCGCCCAGGGCTCCTCATCCTCCACGACATCTCTTTGCCGCCGCCCAAATCCCGTGCCCTAGCCGCAGTCGGGGAGTCTCGATGGCGGAGGTTCCTCCACAAGCCACGGCGAAGTGGCTTATCCTCTCCGTCGGCGCCGCTCCTTCCCCCGCCGGTGGCGCCGCCGCCTCTTCCCCCGACGGTAGTGTAACCGGCAAGGAAAGTTTGGAACCTTCCCCGTAACCGGGATAGGAAAGTTTGGACCTTCCCCGACGTAGTGTAACCGGTAGGAAAGTTTGAACCTTCCCGATGGTGTCACAACCGACGGAAAGTCTTCCCCGAAGGAGAAAGAAAACCGACGGGGAAAGTCATCTCGGACGCGCATCAACCGTCGTGAATCATTCCCTCGGTTCACCGCTCACGGAAAGTGGACTTTCCCCTACGCTGCTTTTTCCCCGACGGCCGATCCTCAGAATCCGGGTAATCACGATACTCTTTTCCCCGACGGCTTATGGTACTTTCCCCCTCGACGAACAAAGGCCGTCACGAAAAACTGGCTGGGTCCATGGACTTGCGGCCGTGCGCTGAATACTTGAATCAGCTCATCCCACCTTGTTGTTTAGTTCAAGTGATGTTCTCCATTTTCAGTAAACTGCACTTTTCAAGTTCCTGTCTACGGAGAGTTGAGATTGCTCTGCAAATTAACTTTCCCAAGCCGCGGCCTCGGTGGCCATCGCCCGCAATTCCTGCACGTCGATCGTACGGACGGACGGCCCAGATTACCAAGTCCATGCCATTTTACAAACAAGATCAAACTCATACGAAATATAACCCACTGTCCACATCGTCCCTCTCCTTAGTTTCTTTTGAAAAAGACCCTTGAGCTTTTCTTCAAATAGTACCCACGTCCAGGTGATTCAATGGGTCGGGCTGCCACTATACGCGGCCGAACTGAATCAAGATTCGGCCCAAATGGTTATTCTTTTGCCTTTTTATTAAATCATATAACATGCCGCTTTTATTTATTTCACAAAAAAAATAATAAGAGCTCCTAAAATCAGGAAAATTTTTAGAATACTCTATGATGTACTCTATGTATAAAAGATATAAAACTTGGAATGTAAAGAAATTTTGAATTATTTAGGAATGACCTCTCTTAATTAACAAATAAAACCTCCATGATTCCTACACTTTAAAATATTAATCCAAACATTATAAAATTTATTTTATGGATGCTTTGTGATGTTGACAACCTCTAAAAAAAAGATAAATTTTAAATGCTTCAACAAACTATTATTTCAATGATAAATTGGTAAAATAATTTAAAAAGAAGACTACTTGCCCATTTTTATATGAATCAAAAAACTCGCCGGTTAACATATGCAATCATCCACAAATAATAATTTTCAAATAACATGAATAAAAACACTAATACATTGCATACATAATGCGCAAACTAATATATTCAAGGCTATGCGCTTACTTAAATGCGTAAAACAAAAGAGATATATCTACGCTGCTTATGTCGTTACATGTAACCAACAAGGTATTTTCACAAATATAACTATTGCTACAAAGATGGCGCGCGCAAATAACTAGGATATATTTTTAGACCGGGTGTAGCTACGAACACACCACCTAGCGTCCGATTCGCTTGTAGATTGATGAAAGCCCACGTGCGTGCAACAGCTCGCCTGCATTCATGCGCCACGTAATAGTGCGGATTAGCGTGCTGTGCCATTTCAGTACTGACGCAACATGTCAGTGGAGTCCCCACTCCTTTGTTGAGTGGCGTTACCGCGAAACGGTGAGTCACCGATGTCGTGCCAAAAACAGCAACACCTCCTCCCCCCGGCCCGCCGGTGCCTTTCTCCCACCCTCTCCAGCTCTCCCCCCAAATAGATCTATCCTCTTACCTTTCTGCTCGATACATCTAAGCTTCGATGACTACGGCGCACCGGGCGCTTACTCCATACCGAAGGGATTCCAACCGGAACCTTATGGCGGCCAACACCGCGCCA
Source organism: Themeda triandra (assembly GCA_018135685.1). Taxonomy (NCBI): domain Eukaryota; kingdom Viridiplantae; phylum Streptophyta; class Magnoliopsida; order Poales; family Poaceae; genus Themeda; species Themeda triandra. The sequence continues at coordinate 5,578 of JAENPR010001870.1, forward strand.
CGCAGCAGCCGGCCCGACCGGTCGCCTCAGATCCATCCGGCACTGGCGCGGGCTGCGACGGATCTGATGGCATACAAGTGGGCGGCGCAACCGACGCCGGCGGCTGCGACCAAGCTCGCTCGCCGCCCATCTCTTCCTACGACAACCAACAAAGCATCTCCGATAAGGTCAGTATTCCGTGGTTCTCACGTGGGGGCACAATGTTTGGTTACGAATTTGATACTTTAGAATTAGACACGCGACATGTTTCTAGGTAGAGTATCTTCGTTGTTATACATGATGATGGTCGATCTACGGAATAAAAAAGCGTTTGTGTTTGTTTTTTCAGGCAGAGAAGAAGCACATCGCTGTGAAACTATTACCGTACGTGATAGAATTCATGCGGTCTGTTTGCGGTCCTGCACCCGAAGTGATCTTTAGGACTCATTTCAAAGGCAAGTATTCAGTCGAAATTTTCCTCGGCTGTTCCAAGCTGTCGTGCAAGCCGAAACCAGGCAAGACCAGTCGCGATGTCACTGTTTGGGGGCGAAGACGCAAACATGTTGGGCCTTGTTTAGTTCCAGAATTTTACCCCCCAAATTCACTAGCTTGCAATTTATTCCCCATCACATCGAAACGCCAACAAACGCATTCGGGAAAGACTAAATATACTTAAAATAAAAAAACTAATTACACAGCTTTTATCAGATTTTATGGCATCTAACATTTTCGGGACTAATTAATCAATATTTCGACAATTTTTCGCAATAAAAATAAAACGCGCTACAGTGTTCCGCTATGAACACAGTAGGCGCAGTCCCCAATTCCGGACCCGGAATCCGGATCTAAACAAGGCCTTGGTTGCGGAGAAAAAAGGGGTGCTTAATTTGGTACGGTACCTGGACGAACATATGGCATCAGAATCCATGATATAAGCCATTACAAGATAAGCACGGTGACCTGCGCGGGTAGTGCATCAACACATGGTATCTACAGCTCATACCGGCTGTTTAACGCCTTTATTGATACTTTCAGTACTGCTAGCGACGTTCTGAAGCAGCTCTGGGTCGCTGGCGAGGCTATCAAACGCCCGGTGTGGCCAGAGGGGTTGCACGAGTTGTTGAATTATGGACAACTAACCATTTGTCCATAATCAACATGAAGAGTGAGGGCCGCGCGCTGGAACACGGTTTGGCATGGTGCTCGACCGTTTTGATGGCGGATATCTTTTGCTATGAAACAAAGGTAACGTCTTTTCACCATAACTTACTGCTTTTTGGTGAATTTTTGCAATGGTGGGTAAATTTGTCGATGATGCACCTGTTTGAAAAAATGTTTTGATGTTGTTTCATCATGGTTGTGTGTGCTGACAACCGGGCTAGTTTTCACAATTCCATTTAAGCAGTTATTGAACGATGTTGCACAAGCGTTTTGGTTACCTCAACCAGTGTATGGGTCCGAGCCTGGCATGAATGGTGGGTTCATCGGCAAGTGCGAGGTGAGTTTCATGGGAATGGGTGCGCGGGATTTTGATTGCATCACGCTTCACTCAGAGGGGCTGCAGCTCACAGAATGTGCCGCCGAGTCGAGTGCAGCGGTCAAAGCCATTCTGCATTTGGAGAGACGGCTGAATGCGACTGTTGTTGATTTTAACCACGACCTATACCGGGCGGTTGAGGACCTGCTGGAGTGCAATACTAAATTCGCGCGTCTGATAACGCGAGTTGACACCCTGGGGGTGTTTGATTGACGCCATGCAATCAATTGCCAGTGAGTGCGCCGGATTACCTGATTCAACTTCAATTGCTGAGTTCGCAGCGAGAGCCAAACTCGCAAGGCGCGTCAGAGACATGATCAAGGATGTATCAAGGACTCGCAAACAAGCTTTGTCCCGGGTTGCGGGACTCCTCCCATGATTTTTCACAAGTGTAACTGTCGTTGTAGTCCTACACGGAGGCGCGCGGGAGTCTTATTGTAAATCGCGCCAGTCCGTATAAGTGAACTGCCCGCGTGATTTTTCTTCTATTTTGAAATGTACCAGAAGTAAACATCTATCACTGTTGCACTTTTTTTGTGTTCTTTTCTATTTCCGTGGTACCAATATAATTATCGTTGAAAAACGCGTGCTTTTTTTATGCTCCACAGTCGGGATGGCCTGTTCAAACTTTCGTCCATGGGCCCGATACCAATATTTGTGCACGACGCTCCTTCTGTTGGACGAAGCCCTTGGGCCGGATAATTTTTTTTTCTCGGGCATGTGGCCCAGTCGGAAGGCCTGTATTCAGGCCTTTTCGACAGCACAGTTGTTATCCGTCGGTGGAAAAAAACAAAAAAAGTGTGTTCATCAGCTTCACGCGTCAAATAGGAAATTGAGCAAATTCATCTGACTGCATGCAGGGCTCGCCCTCCTGAAAAAAAAAACGATCAGGTTCACCCGTGTGCGATGACATCATATAGATCGACCACGTATTACACCGACAATACCAGTATTTTTCGTGAGTAGTTGCCAACGCGGGGCTCGTCGCATTAGACATCAGCTTTTATGCATAGTTACCAACGTGGGGTTTTTTTTTGCTGGGTTCTTCAATGGATGACCATGCTTTTGGAAGCAGGGGTAGTTGCACTCCACAAAAGCAGCCCCCGCGGTACATTTCACCACATTGCGTGCTACATGTTGTGAAATGTTGCATGGAACGACATGTCGCGCTAAAAAAAACCCAGCCCGTGTGCTGCCTATGGGTATTTGCAGAAATAATGTGCGACGGCATGGCGTCGCGCTTTTTGCACACAGTCACGCGGGTATTTCAAAATTCGTCGGGAAAAGGTCAAATACGATCGTAAAACCACGACGATGTATGTGGTCAATGATTTGGGCCATACAGTTATCCAGCCTGTATAACCGTTTTTATTTTCTGGTGAAAGCCTGCTGGAAACTTGGACTACAAGGCCGTCTGCATGTTAAAAATGGGCCTGATGGGCCGATATTATTGTTCTGTTTACTGGCCGTTTCCCTTTTACTAACCGTCTCACACCGATACCCCATAACAAGAGTCCCCCCTCTTACTATAAATAACACTTCGCACATACCCCCATACCCACGGGGAAAAGGGGCTCTTCTATTAGCGAAGGCGCCCCCGTTATGGCGCTGCAACTCCGACTGAGGGATTTTATCGTCATCGCTGCGCTCTCCTGCATGGCTGCATGGCGTGAGGCTCTGGCTCGCGGCAGATCGATGATTTTTCATGCCCATCGACTGGCTCCGTCCGTGTTGGGCATCATCATCCGCGCCAACGTGTTGATCGGCGTATTACGGATTGCTGCCAACCACAACAACGCGGCTCCGGTCCTCACATCTCACCTGACGGTCTTGGCGATACACACGCTTGTCAAGATGTCTCGATTACCGCAAGTGCCTAATCACGCGAGAGTCTGCGCCCGCAAAACGATCCTCATACTGAACTCTTCTTTGCTTTTGCAAGCCATGTATCAGTTGGATGGGTCTCTACCCACATCGTTGCGTTTACTTTCGTGGTTAGTGGCTGATTCAGGCGTGATTACGTTCTTGTACGTAGCGAGCACGCTATCGTAGCTCATTGTAATTTACATGAGTAAAACATTTTGTACGTACTGTGGTGAAGCTACCAGCACCTGAAAAAATGCGCTCGTGTTCCCTTCTCGCGATAAGCTGAGACGTTTTTACACGCCGATCTACCGGCTTCCAGGCTTGCCATCGACGAAAGATGGACACAGGGGTCGCCGCGCGAACGCACGATGGACACACATAAGCACCGTAGAAAAAGCCGTGGAAAAAACAAAAAGATTTCCCCAGCATTGGATGCCATCGACTCCGATCCCGCCACCACGCGCGCTGCACACTTGCAAACCTTTTTTTCCGGCTGGACCGGCCGGCATCCATTCTTGACCAACTGCATACGCTGTCGTCGGGCGCGTGAAAAACTCGCAGCTTTCTTCACCTCGTTATCGATGACTAGCAAGCATCGTAAGCGACGAAAAAATGTACGATGATGTCCCCTGCATGTACATGTGCCTACATGGCCCGTCCGGGGTCAAGTTTATCGGCGCCGTCCGCGTGAGGACAACCACTGAGAAAAGCCGGGATTCCCTCCGATATCAGTACAGTCGCCTGACATGGGAATAGATATTTAGTAACGCAATGCAGATAGTTGAATGCTAACTTCAAGGTTCAATTATAGTACAGACTACAGAGTGATATCCTAATAGACATTGGATGAGATAATGCTCAATGTTCCACAAGAATGTCCACAGAGACAATATAAATCGGATCCAAACAGGCTCCACAAATTCGATGGGTTGTGGAGGACTTGATGCACTGGAAGTATGGACTCTAGTTCTATATATTAAACCCATATGCCAATAGACATGTGGCCCATATGATTGCCATTGACTGGTGATACCCATCCTAAAATCCAATGGTAGATCAGATTATCAGTAAACTGTTTTTTCAGCAAGGCATGATACTCAACTATTAGGAGACTTGCAGCGGTATGCAGATCAATAGGTGCAATATAACCTTATCTGGCTGAGCTAAACAGACTGGATATCTTGGAAGACAAAATTTCATAACTTATGTTCTGCTTTCAGGTTTTTCTTCCATGTTCGAGTTCATCCTATTGTTACTTGTGAAGAATGGTTTACTATGTTGAGTGACGAATGGGAACCTTAATTCTACTCTCCTCTTCTTCAGTTGTAGGAATATTTAACAAAATCTGCAGTAGCCATTCAGGCGAAATGCATATACTTGTAAAAATGCTCACATTGTTTTCCTGGAAGTCCCCGCCTTGAATCATAAAGTCCTTGATGATCCGGTGGAAGGAGCAGCCCTTGTAGCCGTACCCTTTCTCACCTGCCCCAAACCAAAACATCATCAATGCTTGTTAACTTCGACTCATAAAGCTATTGTGACTAACGCTAGTTCAAATTGGATCCACAGCGTACGCACCAGTGCAGAGCGCGCGGAAGTTGTCGACGGTCTTAGGCACGACCTCTCCGAAGAGCCCGATGACGATGCGGCCCGCGGGCTCCCCGCCGACCTCCACGTCGAAGAAGCACTTGGTCGTCACCTTGGCCTGCAGATCCACGGCTCCCTGCAGCGAAACACCGACGGCCTGTCAGCACGCGCTCGGCCTCGGGGAGCGCCGGTAGGTGCTCGACTGCCCGCAGCCGCACATACCTCTGCCGCGGCGGTGCGGACGACGACGGCGCCACGGGCGTCGCGGCGGCCGCCGAGCCTCAGCGCAGGGACAGCGCGGGCGGGGCGGAGGGAGAGCGCGCCGCGTCTCGTTCCCGTTGAGTAGCAGAGGTGGGTGCGGGTCGACGCCGGTGCGGCCGGCGCGCGGACAGAGGGGGCGGACACCGCCGGCATGCTCGCCATGGTTGGGCTTGGGAGTTGGGACTCTGGGTTTGGCTTGGCTTATCGGAATTTTTTGAAAAATAATTGAAAGTTTGGATTATCGAATTGGACATTGGAGGGAGAAGAAATCGAGAGGGCGTGGTGGGCAAGGGCAGGCCCAGCAAGGGACGCCTTTGTAGTTGGGCTTCTTCCACTAGGCTACCCTAACTTTACCTCTTTTGGGCCAGTAAACTGGGCTACGATTGTGTGTAGTGCGATGATTGTTGGCCTCTAAGTTGTTTCTGGGTCATCATCTTTTTTTTTTTAGAGTTTGAGGTCCAGGCTACTTCAGAATTTCTAATCATCTTCTAAAATTTTTTTGGGTTGTTATCTTCCACTTTTTTTAAGCCTACATGTAAATGAGTTCAGAGCCTACGCTGTCTATGCATGCGTCCGGCCGCACACAGCTGCGTATGCATGCGTCCGGCCGCACAGTTAGTCGCAAGCAAGCAAGCAAACTAGCCGCATGCATGCGTCCGCATGTGTATTTTTTTTTCTTTTTTTAATGTTTCATTTTTTTATATTTCAAGTATTTGCTATATTGTTTTAATTTTTAATTTTTAAATTTTTCTCAGTTCATTTCTCTCTTCAGTTTCTGTTGTCGTAATTTATTTTATTATTTTTTATGTTCTATTATGTTTTTAAGAATGATTTATCTTAATAAAAAAATATTTGTAAATAAAATTTTATCTAAATGTATCTATGTAAGATCTTATTTTGAAGGATTTATTGTAACGAGTTCAATGGTGTAATCGGAATTTAATTTGAATGTTTAGTTTGTTAGTTACAACTTTTTTTAGTTCATGAAAAAGTGGAAGATAGCTAATAAGAAAATCTCCTAAAGATAGGTAGTCACCCCTGTTGGTTCTTTTTGTTTCCTTTTATGAATAAAAGTCCATTATTGATCTCTTAACTTTCACGAATATCTGTTTATCATATCCGAACTCTAAAACTCGAACAAAACACATTCCTCAACTTTTGAAACCATTCATATTATATCTCCGGCATGGTTTTAGACAATTTTGAAGGTGGTTTTGTTTTTTATTTATTTTGGCTATTTTTTTTGAAAAATCATAGTAAATCACATAAAAATCATAAAATAGAAAGTGTAATTTCGTTGGACTCGCATAAGTAGATATATATAGTGAACATATAATATGGTAGCTAAAATAAATTAAAAAGAAAAAGATAAAACCGCCTTTAAAACCACTCAAAATCAGGCTAGAGACATAATCTTGAGGGGTGTGTTTTACTCAGATTTGGAGTTTAGGGATGAAAAATAGAATTTCGTAAAAGTTGAGGAACCAAAAGTAGATGTTTTTCTTTCTTTTACACGTATTTTTTTTGCTCTCGCTACAGTATATTTTGTTTTAAAAAAATCTTGTGCCCGTTTGATTTTCAAAGTTGTATCTCCATTCTCCAAGCTCCTAAATTCCAACGCGCATGCACCATGGGTTGTTTTGGTATGTGTGTATATGTGCCCTTGAACTTTTTGAGGGTGCAGAAGCAAGCGCGCCCCACGCGGCTGCTCTGTATTTCAACTAACCAAACCTAAAAGCTGTGTATACATGAGATGCGCATGCGTCAGACGATAATTTTTCCTACGTAATCCAGCACTGACTAACTGTACCTCCAGCTCAAAACAATGGGGAAATCCCCAGCCCATGGCGAAAAGACGAGGCGAACGGGTGAGCGCGAGGGCCGGCCGGCGACGGCAATTGCCTCGGACAAAGAAATACGGTGCACTCACTCGACATCGCCAGCGCGCGCGTCAGCACAGAGCAGCAGCCACAGTACAAAAAGCGCACAGCGGCAGCCACAGAGCAGGTGCCCGACGGCGACGGCCCAACTGATTGGCTAGACCGCCGTGGTCTCATCTCATCTGGAACAGGCCGGACAGCGTCGTTTGGTCCCGTCGATTATTGGCATTTTCCACGGATAATCTTGTTCAAGCCGGCCGTCGTCTCATCTGGTCATCTGGGGCGTCGAGTCCGGCCGCGCGCGTCGCTACGTGGTCGTTGGGGTTGGTGAAACCAGCGACGTACTCGTTTTATTTAGCACGGACTTGGCAGTGATAAAACTATAAATGCAGTAGTTAGTACTACACTACTCTGAATATGTACCCTTTTGTTCACTTTCACCACCATTTCCTCGCAGAAAACAATCTCCGTCTGAACACATGCTGCTGCTGCTGATGCTAGACGATGGCAGCAGCAGCTTCCTTGGGTATGCTGCAAGCAACAAGCAACCACAATTCATGCTAGTCTTAGGATAAAGTATGTTTCATTTTCGTATCGTTGGCCGCCGGTCAGCTTCGTAAAACAACCCGTGGAAATTCGAACGACCGGTGCACCGTCAGGTTGTTTACTTTTGATGGCTGTAAAGTGTAAGATCGGACTCCTCCGGTTGAGCCTGGAACCCTGAGAAAACAAGAGAAGTCTCCCGGTGTTCCCCAGTTTTTCTTGTCCGAACTTCGCAGCAAAGGAATGGAATGGAAGGATATTCCTGGTTGAAGGAGTCATTGCGCTGATCTACTGTTTTTCTTCTCCCATCGCTTTCGACATCAATCTCACGCAAAGAGGATAGTGGATAGATGCAGATAGAGATAGGAGACAGCTAGCTTCTGGAGGATAAATGCAACACTAATGTTTATTCGATTTGTTTAGTCAACCAAGCAATTCAACAAACTCGATTATCCGTATGGAAATACCTCAAGTTGGTCCTCTGATAATATACTAGCACCACTGTACCAGCAACATGGCTCGTCAGAAAACAGGTCCAGAATATAGTATGGATGCCTAAACAGCAGGAGCATATACAGATGTACTTTTACAGTCGTTCCACTACTAATCCCGTTAAAGTTTGGTCAACCGGATCCCATTACACGCGTACAGAGATATCCAAACTCAATCAGTCTGATCTCTAATGACACTGCACTACTACCACTGTATATAAATAAATAACGTGATTCTGAAACAATCTACAGAAAAATGGTACTGCTGCCATGTGCTAAGGTGCCAGCCGTTTGAGCAGCATCGCATGTGCGATTAATCGCCCATGGTTCCTGCTGAACGTGGGGACGCGTAGGTACGTGAGCCCCGTGCAATTAGGGCGCTGTCTCCTCGAGTCCTCGTCTCCATTTGCAGTTAACACTGCATCGTTCATTCATCTGTGGCAAATAGGCAGTGCCATGGGTCCATGTCTACGGGCTATGTGTCGGGAGGACCGATCGATGTGCAAGTGCAAGTGCAAATGCGACGCGACGACGAAACGGCGCAAGAAACTTGCAGATGATCGAGGCCCTGCCGGACTGCCTGTTGCACAAGCACAGCGGCACAGACGACGAAAGGGAGCAAGAAGCGGGACGACGTAGAAACGGAGTCTCGATGACGAAACTGGAAACGGGTGGCCCGTCGTCCCGTCCGGACGCCAAATCTGCCACGCACTGGCACAGAATAAACAACGCCGCGCCGTGCCGAGGACTGCTTCCAAGCTCGGCGGCCCCGAGTATCCGGCATGTGTAGCAGTTCGCCCACGCTGCATAAACAAGTCTATCTCGACGCTACCATCTTAACAGCCGGGGAAGCTGGCTGGCGTCTTAGCTTAAGGTCCTCGCAACTTCTCTTCCTACCCCGTCGTCGCCTTCTTCGACGGTGGTTCCTTCCAGAGCTCCTCCGGTTTTGGCCGTCTGGTTAATCTAGCTAGCTCCCTGCCTATAAGTACGGGCTCATAGTGTGCTCCCATTTCATCACGGCACAACAACACTACTCATCGCACACCCACGTGCAGATTAAGGAAGCAGCAGGCCGTCCACTGACCGGTCATGGCGAGGATCCACCTCTACCTCGCGGCGGCCTGCGCCGTCGTCCTCGTGCTCGCCGCCCCGGCCCTCGCCGGCGACCCCGACATGCTCCAGGACGTCTGCGTCGCTGACTACGCCTCCCGTGAGTGAAACGAAACCTGTCGTCGGTCTTCTCAAGTCGTTTCTTTCCACATCTTCCTGGCTTTGCTTGCTCCTTGTCCTGCTCTACAATCGATTTGCTGCTGACCTGACCGGTGCGTGCGTAAACCGTGCAGCCGTCAAGCTCAATGGGTTCCCGTGCAAGGCCAACATTTCGGCGGACGACTTCTTCTTCGACGGGCTGAGGAACCCCGGCAACACCAACAACCCCGCGGGCTCCCTGGTGACGGCGGCCAACGTGGAGAAGTTCCCGGGCGTGAACACGCTGGGCGTCTCCATCGCGCGCATCGACTACGCCCCGGGCGGCCAGAACCCGCCGCACACGCACCCGCGCGCCACCGAGATCATCTTCGTCCTCTTTTTTTTTTTTGAAAGAACCGTTACCGGCTTTGGATTAAAATAAGGAGGGGTGAAAACAACTTAGTTTACAAGCGCGAGAGGCGCTGTCCCAAGACGCCTAGGCGTCGTGGGATTAAAAGAGAGAAAACGACTACTCGCTAGCTAGGTTTGCAACAGTTACCGTTAAAAGCCTAAGAGCGACACAGCCAGCTGAAGACCAAAGATGTGACTCCTCGACGACTTCTCTGAAAACCTCTTGTGCTGTGCTTTCCTTGTCTCTGAAAACTTTTCCATTGCGCGCCTTCCAGATTGTCCAGAGCGTGAGTATTGCTAATGAGAGCTGAGCCTTGGATCCTCTTCTCGTGGCTTGGGTGAACCAATCTTCAAGTTCTGCTTGCACCTCCCAGTTTTCCGGGTTGAAACTGTCACAGGAGGTCCATGTAGCCACTCGTTTCCATACTAATCTTGAGAATTTGCATTCAAAGAATAGGTGTTCCGCCGTCTCTAGATTTCGTTCGCAAAGCCCGCAGAAATAGTTGTTTTCCCAATGGCGCTGTTGGAGTCTGGCCGCTGTCCAAAGCCTGTTTTGCATCAGTAACCAGGTGAAAAATTTACATTTTGGCGGTGCCTGACATTCCAAATCGGTGCCTTGTAGTTGGACCGCACATGTCCTGCAAATTGGATGGAGTAAGCTGATCTTGCTGAGTATATGCCCGAGCTCTCAAGAGTCCATATGATTGAGTCTTCCGGTACTTCTTCAAGATCAATTCCCGCTCGATCAATGGCCCTCCAAAGTTTGAAAAACTCTGTAATCACCGCTGGTCAAGATTGTGCGCAATGTCTTTGATCCAGGTGGCATTAGTCGGGGCCTCTCGTACCGTCCTGTTTTCCGTCTACCGTGGGAGTAGAGGAGTGGACATAAGTTTGAAGGTGCGTGCCCGTTGATCCGGCTTGAGTTCCGAAAGATGCTCTTCTCCCATTGCCGATTGTGACTACTGTTCTTTGCGTTGAAGAGTGCCCGGTCGACCTCATCAATTGGTAGTTTGAGGCCATTCCAAGGCCGGTCCGGGCAAGTCCACTTGGAACGAGCCAACGTAGCCGAAGCGCCCCTTCGAATCGGTCCAGTTCAATGATCCCAAGTCCTCCCAACTCCACTGGTCTTGCCACCGAAGTCCAAGCCACTTTGCTTTTTCCACCGGTAAGTTCACGTCGCCGGCCCGGAGGAATCTACGTCTAATCTTGTCGATTTCCTTGGTGAATTGCTTTGGGGTCTTGATCGAGGTGAGGAGGTAAGTAGGTATGGACGAGAGGACAGAGCGTACCAGTTCTCTTCGGCTGCGGGGTTTAGGAGTCGTCCTTGCCAACCGATTAGCCTTGATCTCGATCGGTCCACGAGACTCGAACATGAGCCATCTTTAGTCTTCCCTGATTCGGTGGGAGTCCCGGGTAAGTGATCGGGAAGTTAACCTTTGCTCCCCCAAAAGTCTCGCAAAGATCGATCAAGGTTCGAGACCCGACACACGATTGGCGCCACCGTGCATTTCTCCGATTTAATTTGAGGCCCGTTATTTCCCCGAATCTTCCCGGGATGTCAAACGGGGCGTCACTTCTTCTTCTTGTCTTGGGTTTAGGAATATGACTGCGTCATCCGCGTATAATGATAGTCTTAGCTTTGCATTTCTCCCTCGAAGTGGCGACGGTGGTGCCATTTGTGGTGGCCACTTCCAGGATGTTTTGTAGGGTGTCAATGGCAAGGATGAACAGTAAGGGGATAGTGGGTCACCTTGGCGTGTCCCCTTGCATGGTTGATCCTCTTGCCTTCCGTTCCATTTATCATTACCTTTGAATGCGAGGTTTTGAAAATGTTGGTCATCCAATCTCGCCATCTTGCACGAAACCCCGATGTTGAAGAAGCTCCAGCATATACTCCCAGGAGACAGCATCAAAGGCCTTTGAAATGTCCAGTTTGAAGAGCAGAGCTGGCTGTTTTTTTTTTGTGGTAGGCCCTTGCCAGGTTCCTGACATATAGGAAGTTATCTTGGATACATCTTTTCTTAATAAAAGCGCTTTGCGCACTTGAAATCAGCCGGTCCATATGTGGGCAGAGGCGCATTGCAAGAATCTTGGTGATCAACTTTCCGAAGGAGTGTATCAAGCTTATCGGTCGAAATCTTGCGGTTGCTCAGGCATTTCCTTCTTTGGTATTAGTATTAAAGTGGCCCCATTCAAAATGTCGAGTGGTCCTGTTCTCAGCTCATGGAAACACTTCAAGGCAGCTAGCAGGTCTTCGTTGATGATAGGCCAACATCTTTTGTAGAAGCAGCCATTGAAACCGTCCGGCCCCGGTGCCTTTTCAGCATGCATTGCATCCACTGTGTTCTTTAACTCAGCCATTGTAAATGGTTGGTCCAAGTCCAGGTTGTCAATCATGCTGAGGTTTAAGTTTGCCCAATCCAGTGTGTGGTTTCTAGGGACTGATTGGCCTAGGACCGCCATGAAGTGTTCCTGCAGGATCTTTTCTTTGTCTTCATGGTTCCACACCAGCTCACCATGTGCATTTGTGAGGTAGACAATCAGATTTTGCTTCCTCCTTCCCCTTGCTTTCTGGTGAAAGAATTTAGTGCAGGCGTCGCCTTCTCTGAGGTTGATGATTCTGGAGCATTGTCTTTTGCGTGATCTCTCAATTGCCGCCCAGCCCAAAACTTGGTTTTTCAGCTGTCTGTGCAAGTCCCTTTCATCCTCCGAGAGCAGCCTGGACTCCTGTGCAATGTCAAGCCTTAAAATTTCTGCATTTGCCGCTTCCAGTTGCCTTTTTGCTTGGCTGAAAAGTCCCTTGCTCCAGTCCTTCAGTGCCTTGGAGGTGTTCTGCAGACGGTTATGCAAGATCATCAAAGCATTGTTGCCTCTTGCTTCTTCACTCCAAGCTGCCTGTACAATGTCTAGGAACTGAGGGACACGTGTCCAGAAGTTTTCAAACTTGAAAGTCGCCCTTCTGTAATGCTGCTGTTGATTACAGAGGAAAAGAGGACAGTGATCTGAGAGGGAGCTGCTAAGTGCTGTCAAGCTTGTGGTCGGAGCCAAGTCTTCCCAATCCTTATTACAGAAAACCCTATCTAGCTTGACCAAAGTTGGGTTGCTTCTCCCATTGCTCCATGTGTATCTTCTGTTTAGCAGTTTAATCTCCAATAGCTCACTGTAGTCCAAAGCCTGTTTGAATTTTCTCATAATTATCCTATTAACATTTGCATTGTTTTTGTCCCTTGCTTCATAAATCATGTTGAAATCACCCAGACATAACCAAGGTTGATGCATCGGCTGACAGTTGCACAATTCAGTTAGGAAGGCTTGCTTCTCACTATTTTCTGTCGGGCCATATACTGATGTAAGTTTGAAGGTAGTGCCTGATTGTTTCATGGTTAGATGAACTGACAGACAGAAATTCCCTTTGCTTACTGCTCCACTTTCCACATAATCTTTGTTCCAGGCAACAAGGATTCCTCCCCTGGTGTCATCAGCTGGCAGGTACTCAAAACTTGAGCAAAAGTCATGTCCCATGAATTCCCAAGCAGCAGCATAGTCAATGAAACTCAATTTGGTTTCTTGCAGGCAAATTATGTATGGTCTTGACTTCTCCACCAAAAGCTTGACAGCCTCTCTTCTTGCTGGCATGTTGAGTCCTCTCACATTCCAGTTGAAGGTCTTTGCATCAATTTGTAACATTAAAAAACCTGGAAACAGCAACAAACAAAATAGATGGCCAACAACTTTGCAATGTATTGAAACAACTGGAACAAGGCACACCACCTGCTTGGCTCTCAGAGCCATCTGATCCACACCACACAAATGGCCAGCAACCTTGCAATATATTGAAACAGCTTGAGCAAAGTACACCACCTGCCTGGCTCTCAGAGCCACCTGACCCACACCACACAGTTTTTCCACCACTGCTGCCTTGCAGCCCAACACACCCTGGCTCAACATAATAGCCATCACAAGAACTGACAACTAAACCTAACTTGACCGGTTTAGGACCGGTTGGTGCTGACTCTGGACCTAACATTAATCAACTGGAAAACACAACCAACTGAGGGAAGCATCCCCTAAACCACCAGCTCCAGCGCATCGCCCTCCTGCACAATCGCCTCCAGGATCTTGGTCAGCTTCTTGTTGTTCATGCGCGCCGCAGCCTGTAGCACCTCCACCGCCAGCTCTGGTAGCTCACCAGCATGGCGATCGATGAAATCAGTCACCACTGCATCTGTTGCCTGCTGCTGCTGCGGCCCGACGAAGTCCAGCTCACGCATGAGCTTCTGTGTAGCGCGCTCAGCCACCGGCACAGAGGACGCTTTCGCGGCCTGACGCAGGCTGGACCGGGTGGGCACCAGGTTCTTCTTGCTCCTTGGCGCACGGGCCTTTGCCGTGTGTGGCGTCGAGCTGGTCCGTGGCGGCTGCTGCAGGATGGGAGCCTGGAGTTCGCAGAAGAGCCCGCTGAAGATGTCAGCCGGCTCCAGAGGCTCCTCATCCTCCTGCCCCTCCGCCGTGACCAGAGCGTCGTCGTAGAGGTCCTTTGGCGGAGGCGCCGCATCAGCAGCCTGCTCCCGCTCCGCGGCCGGGTCGATGTCCATCCTCGTCACCAGGTCAGCAATGACGCCGACCTGGTCCACCTTCTGAGCGCCCGAAGTGTCCTCATCTGTGGCCGACGGCCCCAGCTGGACGCCAGGGCCGAAGACCACCTCCTCCTGCGGCGGCTGCTCGTCCAGCCGGGTGTCGCGCCACAGGTCGGAGACGGGGATGTAGGCCGGTGAAGACGGCGCGTCCCCGGCGCTGTAGCTGTGGGCCGGGCTCGACGGGGAGGCAATGTTGTTGGTGCCGAAGTAGACGATTGCGGCCTCCTGCATCATGGGGTCAGCATACTCATCCCTTGGGCCAAACTGTGGTCCGGCCCAAGTCTCCTCCTCCGTGCTCCCGTCCTCCTGGCCCACGAGGGGCCCGTCGGGGCTGTCCTGAATGTCGTGGACGCGGCGCGCCGGAGAGCGCGAACGACGGCGCTCCCAGTCCTCCGACGCGTCCTCGAGGGCACGCTCGAGGTCGGCTTCATCACCACCGCCAACAAGCTCTTCACCAAGACACTCATCAAGGGGGACGTCTTCGTCTTCCCGCGCGGCCTTGTCCACTTCCAGCAGAACAGGGGCCATGGTCCCGCCGCCGTCGTCGCCGGCTTCAACAGCCAGCTCCAGGGCACGCAGCAAATCGCCATGACGCTCTTCGGCGCCATGCCGCCGGTCCCCACCGACATCCTCGCCAAGGCCTTCCGGATCGGCAACAGGGAGGTCGAGCACATCAAGTCAAACTTCGCGCCCAAGTAGAAGAGCATCCAGCACAGCGTCTTCCAATATATACTTATGTCTGCATTCGTTGATTTCTCAATAATTCCCACGGGCCGTGCCTGCCATTAGTGATCGGCAGTTCGATTTGTTCATCTTCGGTTTGGTTCGAGACATTGTTGACCACGCTTGTTGCTGCTAATTTGTGTGGAGCAATTGCTTGTCCTCTATAATAAATAAGATAAATAATAAGTTTTATGGTTTGCGTTGCTTTGACTTGGTTCTTGCTAAGCGTGTAGTGCTTAATCTGTGCTCCCCAATTGTTTGAGAAATTATCATGATTCGCGGACGCCTTTAGCTATCCTTGTTCCACAACTGTTGTTCCCTCATCAGTTTGTGTCGTCAGGCCATAAAGTCAACGGTTGACAAGATAAAGGTTCTAGTGCCAGAAAAAAAACGGAAGTTCTCCCCGTCCAACAGCGGAAGACACATTTGTATAACATATAAGAAAAGCAAATTTTGCAAGACCAATGTCAAATTGATTTAAAGATGAAGTAATAGACAACATTGTGAGGTAAACTTAAAATCAAAATCTACTTTGAATGACCTTTTTTGCTACTAAATTACACAATACATGAATGCATGGATGAGAAGTATTGCTGGCCTATTGGGAGTCTTCCAAAATGTAATTGATACAAATATAACACAATTTGCACACACCAGTTATCTAATAATTTTGTGGTTATTTTAATGATCTTGTTTTTAGTTATGTGTAAAGAGCTTATCTGATGTGTCATAGCAACTGAACATAACATACGGTGCAGCTAATATGATTGCAACTTGTTTGAGAAATTAACATTAGCGATTGCTATCTATACATAGTAGTATTGTTTGTTAGGATTAGAAGAAATTTAATGAAAAAGTTATTATCTTCAAGAATGGTGCAAAAAATCGGAATGAGTTGTAAGTATTGAGTATAAGTATTGTGAGGAACCGGCAATCGGCTTGACCAAGTTAATGTGTCACTACTGGTACGGTTGTCCTTTGGTAACAATACCCGTGTTAACCATTATAGCAAAGATTTTATATGACAACGAGCACATCATAAAAAATGTGATGACATAAGGAAAGATTGGTCAATGATGGGAAAATGTGTCACCCCTCGAAGGCACGAAAAGCACATGGATAGGAAGTATGATTGCTTTGCATTGGATGCTCTTAATCCTAGGTTGGGTCTTACTTCGGATGGCTTCTAAATATTGGATGGAAAGGTAAAGAAGAATTTTAAAATACATGTTGTTCTACATTAGACAATTAATGACTTCTCTACATATACGATGGTTTTTGTTGGTGCAGAAAAGACAAATTTGCATATCCATACTGTCACAAGGATGCTGATTTTTTATTGTTGAAATTTGGGAACAAGCACTGCTACATGGCAAATGAAAAAGATAAACTTCAACAATGAAGTGGAACCCAGGGAGGCTTATGTACCACTAACTCATCAACAAGCATTTAGCCTAGGAAAGTTTTAAACAAGTGAGATTTGAAAAAAAAAAACAACATAAAAAAGAGGAAGTATGACAAAGATAAAAGATGACACAATTGTAGGAAGAAGAGTATTTTTTGGAGCGTTCTTGTTGGCTTTCTTTGCTCATAAGGCATAATCTGGATGCCATGCACATTGAGAAAAACACATGTGAGCATTCAAAAAAAAAAACATATGTGAGAGCATGTAGGGTACTTTGTTTAAAATTGAAGGTAAATCTAAAGACAGCGAGAAGGCCCAACTTGACATGGAACATCTACGAACACAACAAGATCAACATCCCGCGATTGACAATTATAATTATCCTTTCCACCGACCATTTACTTTCAGATAAGGAGGAAAGAAAATTTTATGATAATTTCTACATGGAGTGAAGATGCCTAGTAGGTTTGCCTCTAATATAAGGAGATGTGTTGACGTAAATGCATGTAAGGTGTCTTGGACTCAAAACTCATGATTACCCTGCCATTCTATAGAAATTGTTACCCTTAGTGGCCCAAAAGATTTTGCCAGAAGATGTTGTCACATTGATTCAACTTAGTATGTTCTTCAATGCACTTTTGTTCGAAGGAATTTGTGGAAGAAGATATTGACATACTAAGTAGTTTAATTAGATAGACTCTTTGTTGGCTTGAGATGATATTCCCACCTGCATTTTTTAATATCATGATGCATTTAGTGGTTCATCTAGCTGAAGAGGCTAAAGTTGGTGGACCCATGTGTTATAGATGGATGTATCCAGTTGAGAGATATCTACATACGTTAAAGTCTATCTAAGGAACATGACACGCTGAAGGTTCAGCAGCCGAGGGATACATCGCCTACAGGATGTACCTTGTTCCTCACATAGCCTTTAGAAGTATACACATATATCTCATCTGGATACATCCATCTATAACAGATGTCCATCCGTGCAGCTCTAGGATTCATATGGGTGAGTGTGCGCACGTGTGCCCTTGTTAATCTTTTAAAAAAAGTTTAATGTATTTTTTAACCTATTTAGTTTGCCTCCAATTTTTGCCTAAGCAAAATCATGGCAAACCTCGAAATGAGTTTGTTTTTCAAAATATCATTTGGAAAAGCATGGAAATGCTTATCTTCGAGGTCATTGGCTTGTTTCAAAACTGGAAGGTGCTATATATCCAGTGGACGAACAAGAGCTACTAGATACTATCCTGAAGAACTTGAAGCTGGAGACAACCATGATGTACTGTTTGCCGAAAACCCCGAGGGTCATGCACCAAAGTTCTCCAGGAGGGTGAAAGCAGGAGAGTCCAGCATCACAAACTGGATGCCATCTGGCACCTGGTGGAAGGACATGAATGAAGCACTCATGGAAGTGTAATAAGATAGTTGGTTAGTCCGGCTGAGAGTAGCAGTCATTTGAAAACTTGAATCTGTGCTTGGATATGGTCTCCTGTTTTCCCCCTTTTCTCGGCTACCGAAGGGGGCTGAGCGGTTCTCTTCGAGACTCAATGCGCCCTAAAACATTTAGGGCAAGTACATTGGTGTCTTCTCATAACCTGTCTCATAGAGTGGGCCGGGACGATCTTGCCTTAGTACTCTAAAAAAAATCACGGCAAACAAAAACTTGGGCATACTAAATTAAAATTTACCAAAGTTAGTGTAGAAAAATATAGATGTGCATTTGGTTCACTACTAAATCAAGGCTTGTCAAATTTCTCTTTTTATGTTGTTTAACAATTCGTTCGGGTGATGGAGGTGCTGAACCATGGCCCGCGGTGGATTGATGGCAAAGTCTTTCTCTCACCTATTGTGGGGCTCGATGGACCAGCTTATATGCCGACGACCTGGTCTTGTTCGTCCGGCTGTTGGAGTAGGACCTCGAGGCGGTCAAGGCCTTGCTCAACCTATTTGGCCTAGCATCGGGGCTCTTCACCAACCTCAACAAGAGTGTTGCCACGCCCATCAACTGTTCAGAGCAAGACACGACACGCGTTTAGGATATCCTCTCATGTGGTGTGCAGGTGTTCCCCTGTCGCTATTTTGGAATCCCTCTTTTGATATTCTAGTTGCTCCAATCGGAAGGGCAGCCTCTGGTGGACAAGGTTGCAGCAAGGATCCCAGGGTGAAAGGGCAATCTGCTGAACTGTGCCGGGTAGACGACTTTGGTCAAATCCACCTTGTTAAGCATCCCGATCCACACGTCCATCACCCTCTGTCTCTCGCCATGGGCAGAGAAAGCAATTGAGAAGTTGTGCAGGGGTTTCATTTGGGCTGGTTCCAGCTCGGTTGGGGTGGGAGGTGCAAAGTTGCTTGGCCACTGATCTGTATGCCAAAGGAGCTAGGGGCTCGGCATCTCGGAGCTACGGTGAACCGGGATCGCGTTGCGGGCTCGTGGGTGCAGAAACACCGCAGGGCCGACCGACCGCCGAGGACCAGCGAACGTGCGGTGCTCAACCTCTTCAGAGCTGCAACTGTATTACGCTTGGAGATGGGTGGTCAGTCTTCTTTTGGACGGACCGCTGGCTGGACGCCACAGGCGGAGCTAAGTTGGGGCCAAACTAGGCCCTGGCCCCCCCTTGCCTCCGCAGTTTGCTGAAGGATCTCGTACTGTATTCAGCCAAATCGTAGAGCAGGTCAGCAGCCCACCGCTCAGAACTCGCATGCAGCCGCGATTCTCTACTACTACGAGGCTTAGAACTCGCATGCAGCCACGATTACTACTACGAGACCGTCATCCGGCTGTGGTCCTCCTCTGCAATAGAGGCACATCAGTCCTCCTCTGCATCTACCCTCTCCCTCTGTTGCTCTACATATAGGCCACAGCCATACAGTATGTGATACAGATACAGTTACGTTAAAACTGCCCCCCATGTATTTCGTGTCTAGCTCCGCCAAGTGTGGACGAGACGAGCGTCTAGGATTTGGCGCCGGTGGTTTGGGCATCGATGAGGCCGAGGAAGAGAAGGGCAACGGTGGTAGAGGCCCCGGCGGACAACGCCCGGGTCCATCATCCGGCCGAGCCGGTCACCATGCAGTTGGTCATGGAGGTGGCCAACCTTTTCGACATCCTCGAGCGGGTGCAGCTGCTGCTGCAGCCGTACATCTTCTCTTGGAGATTGACGGCTGACCAAAACTATTTGGCGGCCTCTGCATACGGGGCAATGTTCTTCGGCTCCTCGCTCCCAGTCGAAGTAGATTTGGAAGACGGCGGCGCCTCCTCGGGTTCCTTTTTTCTTCTGGCTAGTCATGCACGGGCGTTGTTGGACGGTGGACAAAAGATTTAGCCATGGGCACTAGCAGTCCAACTTGTGTGTCCTCTGTGACCAAGACGTCGAGACGATGGACCATATCCTCCTAGGGTCTTGCTTCAGTAGGGAAGTATGGCATATATGGGTCCAGCGCTTGCATTTGATGGGTGTCGTCGACGTCGTGCCGGAGCAGGCCCTGCGGTGGTCGCTTGAGCAAAGGAAGAACGTGCCCAAGCCGCTGCGTAGGGGTTTTGACTCGCTGTTCTTCCTGATCGGGTGGCGGCTTTGGAAGGTGTGTAATGATCGGACTTTCAATGGTACCTCATCAAAGGCCACCCAGCTAGCCATGGACATCCATGCCAGAGTGGTGCAACGCAGGTTACAAGCACCTGGGGTGTCTGCTTTGATGTGACGTGATTTCGTTCTAGAGCCCCCTTGTTGTTCTTATTGATTCTGAGTTGTAGCTCTTATTATTGTGGCTTGTGGTTGCCTGCTTGGCTCCATGCCCGGGTGTGCTTGTGTTCTGTAATTGTGGTTACCGGCCGTGTGTTCTTTAGTTGGTGTTGTTTGTATACTTTATTCTCCTTAATGAAAAACGCGTCTATTACGGGGCTTGATCGAGAGAAAAACTGTTGTTTAACAACTTTATAGACTTGTCTAAACTTTGGCTACAAAATTTGGTGATGCCAATTCTTTGGTAGTGAATCAATTGATAACCATAAAATTGACATGCTATGGTTTTGGTTTGACAAAAATTAGAAGCCAAGTAAGCCCTTTGTCTTTCCTTTTTCTATTTGTATTTCTTTTTCTATTTTCTTTGGGCTTTTATGTTAGCGAATGCTTGAAGCCAAAATCCCAGTATATATTTTTTTTAAAAAAATCTTGTGCGTTTGATTTTCAAAGTTGTATCTCCAAGTTCGTAAACGCCAACGCGTATGCATCATCGGTTGCTTTGGTATGTGTATACGTGCCCTTCAAAACTCGATGCTTTGTCAGGGTGCCGAAGCAAGCGCGCCCCACGCGGCTGCTCTGCATTTCAACTAACCAAACCTAAACGCTGTGTATACATGAGATGCGCATGCATCAGACGATATTTTTTCCTACGTAATCCCGCACTAACTGTAACCCCGCTCAAAACAATGGGAGGAAATCCCCAGCCCACGGCGACAAGACGAGGCGAACAAAACAGGGCGGGTGAGCGCAGGGCACCGGCCGACGACGGCAATCGCCTGGGACAAGGAAATGCCGTGCACTCTCGCCATCGACAGCGCGTCAGCACATAGCAGCAGCCAGAGCCCACAGGCCCACAACAGAAAAAGCACATCGCGGCAGCCACAGCAGGTGCCCGACGGCGACGGCCGAACTGATTGGCTACTAACTCCGGACGACCGCCGTAGTCTCATAATCTATGTGGAACAGGCAGGACAGCGTCGCTTGGTCCCGTCGATGTCCGGCATTTTCCATGGATCAGTCTTGTTCAAGCCGGCCGTCGTCTCATATGGGACCCAATCTCTCTGGGGCGTCGAGTCCGGCTGCGCGCGTCGCTACGTGGTCGTTGGGGTTGGTGAAGCCAGCGACGGACTCGTCTTATTTAGCACGGACTTGGCAGTGATAAAATTATAAATGCAGTAGTTAGTACATTACTACTCTGAATCTGTACCGTTTTGTTCACTTTCACCACCGTTTCTTTGCAGAAAACAATCTCGTCTCGTCTGAACCCATGTTGCTGCTGCTAGACGATGGCAGCAGCTTCCTTGGGTATGCTACAAGCAACAAGCAACCACATTTGATTAGTAGTATTGGTCTTAGGATAAAGTTTGTTTCATTTTCACAAAGAACCCGGCCGAGGCAGCTCGAACGACCGGTGCACCGTCAGTTTGTTTACTTTTGATGACTGTAAAGTCAGACCGGAGACCGGACTCCTCCGGTTGAGCCTGGAACCCTGGGAAAACAAGAGAAGCCTCCCGGCGTTCTCCCCAGTTTTTCTTGTCCGAGCTTGGCAGCAAAGGAATGGAATGGAAGGATATTCCTGGTTGAAGGAGTCACTGCGGTGGTGATCTACTGTTTTTCTTCTCCCATCGCTTTCGACATCAATCTCACGCAAAGAGAATCGATGCAGAATTGCAGATAGAGACAGGAGACAGCTAACTTGATTATCCGTATGCAAAAACCTCAACTTGGCCCTCTTATAGCTAATACTGCTACTGCTACCACTGTATATAAATAAATAACGTGATCCTGAAACAATCTCCTGGAAAATGGTACGACTGCCATGTGCTAGGAGGTAGGAGCCAGCCGTTTGAGCTGCATCGCATCGCATGTGCGATTAATCGCCCATTGTTCCTGCTGAACGTTGGGACGCGTAGGTACGTGAGCCCCGTGCAATTAGGGTGCTGTCTCCTCGATCGAGTCCTCGTCTCCATTTCGTTCATTCATCCGAGGCAAATAGGCAATACCATGGGACCATGGCTATATGGGAGACCAATTGATGTGCAAATGCGACGCGACGACGCAACGGCGCAAGAAACTTGTAGATGATCGAGACCCCGCCGGACGACGAAACGGAGAAAGAAGCGGGGCGTGGAGGCTCGATGACGAAACTGGAGGTGGCCCGTCGTCCCATCCAACGGCCCACGCGGCACGGACGCCAAATCTGCCACGCACTGGCACAGAATAAACAACGCCGCGCCGTGCCGAGGACTGCGTCCAAGCTCGGCGGCCCCATCGCCGGGGAAGCTGGCTGGCGTCTTGCTTGCTTAAGGTCCTCGCAACTTCTTCTCTTCCTACGTACCCCGTCGTCGCCTTCTTCCCCGGTGGTTCCTTCCAGAGCTCCAGACCTCCAGCCCTCCAGTCTTTAGCGACAGGTTAATCTCCCTGCCTATAAGTACGGGCTCATAGTGTGCTCCATTTCATCACGACACAACAACACTACTCATCTGTCATCCACGTGCAGACTAAGGAAGCAGCAAGCCAGCCGCTCACTGACCGGTCATGGCGAGGATCCACCTCTACGTCGCCGCGGCCTTCGCCGTCGTCCTCGCGCTCGCCGTCCCGGCCCTCGCCGGCGACCCTGACATGCTCCAGGACGTCTGCGTCGCTGACTACGCCTCCCGTGAGTAGAAACGAAACCTGCAGTCGTCGGTCTTCTCAAGTCGATTCTTTCCACTTCATCATCCTGGCATTTGCTTCTTGTCCTGGGCTTCTTGGCGTCGATTTGCTGCTGACCTGACCCGTGCGTGCG
This sequence comes from Themeda triandra, assembly GCA_018135685.1. NCBI lineage: Eukaryota > Viridiplantae > Streptophyta > Magnoliopsida > Poales > Poaceae > Themeda > Themeda triandra. Next base: position 28,617 of record JAENPR010001870.1, read on the forward strand.
TGCACCGTGCAGCCGTCAAGCTCAATGGATTCCCATGCAAGGCGAACATCTCGGCGGACGACTTCTTCTTCGATAAGCTGAGGAACCCCGGCAACACCAGCAACGCGGCGGGCTCCCTGGTGACGGCGGCCAACGTGGAGACGTTCCCGGGCGTCAACACGCTGGGCGTCTCCATCGCGCGCATCGACTACGCCCCGGGCGGCCAGAACCCGCCGCACACGCACCCACGCGCCACCGAGATCATCTTCGTCCTCGAGGGCACGCTCGAGGTCGGCTTCATCACCACCGCCAACAAGCTCTTCACCAAGACACTCATCAAGGGGGACGTCTTCGTCTTCCCGCGCGGCCTCGTCCATTTCTAGCAGAACAGAGGGTACGGCCCCGCCGCCGTCGTCGCCGCCTTCAACAGCCAGCTCCAGGGCACGCAGCAAATCGCCATGACGCTCTTCGGCGCCATGCCGCCGGTCCCCACCGACATCCTCGCCAAGGCCTTCCGGATCGGCAACGGGGAGGTGGAGCACATCAAGTCAAACTTCGCGCCCAAGTAGAAAAGCAGGCAGCACAGCGTCTTCCAATATACTTAAGTCTGCATTCGTTGATTTCTCAATAAATCCCACGGGCGGTGCCTGCCGTTAGTGATGGGAGTGTGTGCAGTTCGATTTGTTCAGCTTCGGTTTGATTCGAGACATTGCTGACCACGCTTGCTGCTGCTATTTGTGTGGAGCAATTGCTTGTCCTCCTATAATAAATAAGATAAATAATGAGTTTTATGTTTTGCGTTGCTTTGACTTGGTTCTTGCTAAGCGTGTAGTGCTTAATCTGTGCTCTCCAATTGTTTGAGAAATTATCATGATTCGCGGACGCCTTTAGCTGTCCTTGTTCCACAACTGTTCTTCCCTCAGCAGTTTGTGTCGTCAGGCCATAAAGTCAACGGTTGAGAAGATAAAGGTTCTAGTGCTAGATATCTGATTTTTTTCCCCCCAAAAAAGGGGAAGTTCTCCCCCGTCCAACAACGGAAGACACATTTGTATAACTTATACGAAAAAGCAAATTTTGCAAGACCAATGTCAAATTATAGTCTTCTGTTCAAAGCGATTTAAAGATGAAGTAGCTTTTGTAGTAATAGACAACATTGTGAGGTAAATTTAAAATCAAAATATACTTTTAATGACCTTTTTTGCTACTAAATTACACAATACATGAATGCATGGATGAGAAGTATTGCTGGCCTATTGGGAGTCTTCCAAAATGTAATTGACACAAACATAACACAATTTGCACACACCAGTTATCTAATAATTTTTTAGTTATTTTTAATGATCTTGTGTTTAGTTATGTTTAAAGACCTTATCTCATGTGTCATAGCAACTAAACATAACATACGGTGCAGCTAATATGATTGCAACTTGTTTGAGAAATTAACATTAGCTTTCGCTACATATACATAGTAGTATTGTTTGTTAGGATTAGAAGAAATTTAATGAAAGAGTTATTATCTTCAAAAATGTTGCAAAAAAAAAAAAAAAAATTGGAATGAGTTGTTACAAGTAATGAGTATATAAGTATTGTGAGGAACCTGCAATTGGTTTGACCAAGTTAATGTGTCACTACCGGTTGTCCTTTGGTAACACTACCCGTGTTAACCATTATAGCAAAGATTTTTTTATGACAACGAGCACATCATAGAAAATGTGATGACATAAGGAAAGATTGGTCAATGATGGCAAAATATGTCACCCCGCTGACTCGAAGGCATGAAAAGCACATGGATAGGAATTATGATTGCTTGGCATTGGATGCTCTTAATCCTAGGTTGGGTCTTACATCGAATGGCTTCTAAATATTGGATGGAATGGTAAAGAAGAATTTTAATATATATATATTATTCTACATTAGACAATTATAATGACTTCCCTACATATGCAATGGTTTTTGTTGGTGCAGAAAAGACAAATTTGCATATCCATATTGCCACAAGGATACTGATTTTTTGTTGTTGAAATTTGGGTCCAAGCACTGCTACATGGGACATTGTTATTTTTCCCACTTGAACTATCCATGGCGCATGAACAAGATCAACTTCAACAACGAAGTGGAACCCAGGGAGGCTCCAGTAGCACTAACTCATCAACAAGCATTTAGCCAGTATGAAAGTTTTAAACAAGTGAGATTTGGAAAAACAACATAAAAAAGGAAGTATGAAAAATATAAAAGATGACACAATGGGAGGAAGAAGAGTATTTTTTGAAGCTTCCTTGCTAGCTTTCTTTGCTCATAAGGCATAATTTGGATGCCATGCACATTGAGGAAAACATATGTGGCATTAAAAAAACACATGTGAGAGCATGTAAGGTACTTTGCTTAAAATTGAAGGTAAATCTAAAGACAGTGAGAAGGCCCAACTTGACATGGAACACCTATGAATACAACAAGATGAACATCCCATGATTGATAATTATAATTATCCTTTCCGCCGACCATTTACTTTTCGGATAAGGAGGAAAGAAAATTTTATGATAATTTCTACATGGAGTGAAGATACCGGTAAGTTTGCCTCTAATATAAATAGGTGTGTTGATGTAAATGCATGTAAGGTGTCTTGTACTCAAAACTCATGATTACCCTATAGAATACAGAAATTGTTACCCTTAGTGGTCCAAAAGATTTTGCCAGAAGATGTTGTCACATTAATTCAACTTAGTAAGTTCTTCAATGCACTTTTGTTCGAAGGAACTGGTGGAAGAAGATATTGACAAACTTAGTAGTTTAATTAGATAGACTCTTTGTTGGCTTGAGATGATATTCCCACCTGCATCTTTTGATATCATGATGCATTTACTGGTTCATCTAGCTGAAGAGGCTAAAGTTGGTGGACCCATGTGTTATAGATGGATGTGTCTAGTTGCGAGATATCTACATACTGTTAAAGTCTATGTAAGGAACATGACACGCTGAAGGTTCAACAACCAAGGGATACATAGCCTTCAGGATGCACCTTATTCCTCACATAGCCTTTAGAAGTATATAGATATCTCTCATCTAGATATATCCATCTATAACAATGGCCCTCCAACTTTTAGTATCTTCAGTAGATGAACCGGAAAAATGCATCATGACATAACAAAAATGTAGGTGGTAATACCATCTCAAGCCGATAAAGAGTCTCTAATTGAACAACTAAGTTTGTCAATATCTTATTCCATCAGCTCAAAAAAGTGCATTGAAGAACCTACTAAATTTAATCAATGACACATCTTCTAGCAAAATTTTTCTTACTAGTTAGATTTAACAACTTCTATAGAATAACATGGTAACTATGAGTTTTGAGTCCAGTCAACTTACATACATTTTATATCAACGCATCTCTTTATATTGGTAGCAAACCCATTAGACATCTTCACTGCATGTTGAAATTGACATAAAATTTTTCTCGTCCTCCTTACCTAAAAAGTACAAGGCTGGTGGCACGGTATAATTATCATTTTTAATTATAAGATTTTGAATTTGATATATTTATCATTGTTTAATGTTGAGTTGGGCCTTCTCTCTATCCTTAGATTTACCTTTAATTTAATTTGAAGCAAAGTACCCGATATGCTCTCACATATGTTTTTATCAATTGTGCATGACGTCCAAATTTTGCCTTATATGCAACTAGTAAGGGAGCTAAAAAATACTCATCTTCCTACAATTGTATCACCCTTTATCTTCGTCACACTTCCTACTTTTGACGTTGTCTTTCCAAATCTCTCATGTTTAAAATTTTAATATTGAACCAATACTTTGACGGGTCAGTCCTACTAGAGCCTCCTGGTTTTCACCTCATTATTCAAAGCTAATGTTGTTTGTGCGCTATGGATGGTCTCGAGAGCAAAAAAAGTGATGTCTTATGTAGTAGTTCTTGGACCCAAATTTTAATCACAAATAATCGGTATCCTTGTTGTAGTATGGGCATGCAAATTTTCCTTTTGTGCACCATCCGAAAGCATCACATATGCAGGGAAGTTGTCAATTGTCCAAGTAGAATAACATATAGTTTAAAATTCTTCTTTATCTCTCGCATCCCATGTTTCAATACCATTTTTCCAAAGCTCCTTCAACTCATCTATGGGCACTACAAGAAGTCCTGGCTTGTTTGACAAACGCAAATTGTCATATAAAGGACAAAAACTGTTATAAAAAGAATTGTATGACAAAAAATAGTCATCATGCTTGTCGTCACAAAAGCTCCGTCATAAAAAATATTATGATGATAGTGCAAACCATCGTCACAAAAGGTCATGATCTTTTATGACGGACATTTGCCTGTCATCACAAAATGTTAGATTTAATGATGAAATGAGCCGTCACCTAACCTCAATCAACGCGTCATGTAATGTTATGATCTGTCACAAAAAAGTAATGGAGCGTCCTGTTTAGCAACTTTTTTGTGACGACTGTGAACTTCATATAATATTTTATGACATCTGACTTTTCGTCTTGTTTTGGATGACGGCAGTGACATCGCGGTGATATTTTGTGACAAAAATGAATGTCATATATTAATTTATGACATTGGATTTTTGTCTAGTTTTGGATGCCGGCAAAGACACCGAGGCGACAATTTGTGACAAGCAGTGGTGTCATACTACATCAGATGACAGTTAAGCTATGTCATGTTTTGTATGGGGTGGGAGACATGTTGTGATGACCAGTGGTGTAATACTATATCATCACAAAATGTTCTTGCCTTCAGTGACGAATGCCACATAGATCACTGATCTGTCATCAAAGGTCATACAATCACATGAGTATACATATATATATCAGAATTAGATTCCATCATCTAGCAATATATATTGGTTGGCATCATACACCACACTGCCTTCACAACTCATAAGTCATACACAACAGAGCCAAGCCATCATATGCATATACATTACAAAAGATAACAAATTTAAAAGGTTCTTCCAACTTGAGTCCACACACAAAGTTCCTGGTTCCATCAGCCAAGTTCAAACTCCACACAGTTCCACCACACAACACAAGTTCAAACATAGCAACATTTAGTTCTCACTCCACACCACACCACACCACACCACATAGGTTTAGACTCCACAAAGTTCCAATAGAGAAAAGTTTGTTGTTCCAATAGAGACAAGCTAAGGCATAGGCATTACCTTCATCAATTTTTTTGAAGGTTTAGCATAGCTTGCATAGTGCATTGGTCTCTTCGAACTTGTTATTCATCCCCTTCATCCCTTCTTGGGTCTGGCGCAACAAAGATTGGTTTTCTTCAAGAGAGGCCTGCTGAGCTCGAAGCTATGTAGTTTTATCAAGAGGACAAAAAACAAAAAATTGCAATATTACAATTTAAAAGTGCAATATTACAAACATTCACAATTTGAATAAAATAAATAAATCCTTATTTAGAAAGGGTTATCAACACCAAGCAATTGCTAGATGATCAACCATTGGCTCATCCGAAGTATAAATATTTTGCACTAGTGTGGTACTCATCTCATTCTGGCCTCACCTTTCCAATCTTGAGGAAGATGGGGTATGTGACGGTAGTCGGTATACCACCGAGTCCATTCTGCTGTTTGCCACTGCCACTCCCCATGTCCGCACACCATCCACCACTCTTCCTACGAAATACCATCCCTACCCCCAAACTAAAAACATGGCGATGAAATCACCGCCCAAAGTGGTAGGACCAATTTCGTCTTTTCACGTGTCACCCCTGTGGCATTGCTAGCCGAGGGCTCCTCTTGCCCTTCATACACTGCTCGAGCCCTAATGATAAAAAGCTGATCGGAATCAGGAAACCCTAAATCAATGTCCGCTGTTTCCTTTCCCCACCTCCGCGGCTCCGCCTGCGCCATCGCCTACACTGGGGCATCATCCGCCATCGACTCCCCACCCCCACCGTGACCATCATCCACTCCCCCGTGCCGCCGTGGCAGCCATCCACTTCCCACCCCCACCGCGGCCGCCACCCAGTACCTAGGCTATCGCCTTGATGGCCTCAGCGTTGTCCCGAACCAAATCCACCACCGAGCCTGTCGGCATGGCCCACCCATTGAGTGATGATGAGATCGTCAAAGCCACCCACGACCACCGAGTGTATCATCATCTTATGTTGTCAAATGGCTTGAAATGTCTTATCATCACAGTTGTTCGAAGTAGGTATGGATCAGTTTGGATTTTATTAGGGATTGGGTTCAGGATGGTTGTTTTAATATTTTTTTATCGATTCATGCTTCAGGGTGTTGCATCCCTCAGTTTACCCATGGGCTATTTCTGCGATCGGGATGGTTTTGAGGGCCTTGTGAACTTGTTACATCAGTATCATGAGATTGAATATTTTTTTGTTATCTAGACCTAATACCTAGTTGGAAATTCAGTTTGTTTTATACTCTGTTTGATTCTCATTTTGCAGGCTGTTCTATACTCTGTGGCAAAGAATATGATGATTTTGTTGATTTCATGTGTCAGGTTTGAGATATTCCGATCTTCTCATTTAAGATAATGGATATTTTTTTTGAACATGGAAGAATTCTCCATTAATCATAAACAGACGCCAAATCATTGGCCACCAGTGCACGAATACAATTTGGAATGCTATCCATACACGGAGTAGCATCCGAACCCAAACTTGCCCTTAAGGCAAGCTAGACCATCAGCAGTTGTATTACATGATCGAGGACTATGAATTACAACATACGAAACAAAATTACTAGCCGTAAATCCTTCAACTCGAAATGAGGCCACCGGTTAAACATCGATCAAACTCGATGAGTTCACCGCTTGCACCAACATGGAGGCGTCTGTTTCCACTATCACCCTCCGAATCCCGGATCAACCGCTCTTTGCAAGGCCACGTAGCGAGGCAATAACTTCAGCATGAAAAGCCTATGAAATATTTGCCAACTTTCCATATCCAGAGGTAATCACACTACCATCCCATTCATGAATCAGAAATCCCCAGCCACCTCCATCATAGTTAATTTTTGCAACATGTTCTAGGGGTGGTCTCCATATTTTCCGAGCATGAGCTTGGCTTCCATGCTCCATATCCTGCTTGATGCCCGACCACTCATATGCATACACTCTGATCAATTGTGCTAGGTGACTACCATCCCTTTGCTGCTCACCCTCTCGTACAACACATCGTTCAGATCATCACATATAGAGCAAGGTGATCACCTATTTCTGTAATTCAAGTTTCATTTTCAGAATTGCCTCCAAAACCTCTCTAGCTGTCAGCAAACTTTCTAGATTTTGTCTCAGTTCATCAAAGTGTAATTCTAACCATACATGCCTGACGCATTTACACTTAAAAAAGAGATGTGCACCATCTTCATCAAAACGCCCACACATAACACATCTTGTATCCATCTTCATTCCTCTTCTTATCATATTGACACGGAGTGCCAAAGTATTATGCCCCATGCACCACGAGTAAAATGAGCCATCTTTTTTGGACAGCTTAAATTCCACAGGTGTTTCCAGAAAGGGTCATCTACCCAGCTAGCAGACCCCGATATCGATCCCCCTCCAAAACTCTGCACACTCCTCTTCTTTTCAGTCATGAAAACTTTATACGCCGATCTAACCGTAAACTGTCCATTATTGTTAAAATGCCAAGCAACTAGATCGTTCATACCTTCATGTACTGGTATACAAAGAATGCAATCTACATCTTCATCCCAAAACGTATCTCTGACCAAAGTCTCATCCCATGAGCGAGTAGATGGGTCTATAAGCTCATTTACATGTGTCATCAGGTTTGAGTCTCTTGGAGCGAAAGGTCTACGAGACTCATCCCTAGGAAGCCACTCATCATCCCAAATCTGAATATTAGTTCCATCTCCAACACGCGGAATAATACCTTTTTTCAGCAAATTTATTCTAGAGAGGATACTACGCCAAGTGTAAGACATGTTTCTCTTCAGTTTAGCTTTAAATATATCACCATCAGGGAAGTACTTTGCTGCAAGGACCTGAGCACATAAGGAATCAGGATCAGTTAGAAGACTCTATGCCTGTTTTGATAACATTGCCATATTGAAAGCATATATTTCCCGAAAACCAAGACCACCATCCTCCTTCGCTTGTGTTAATTTATCCCAACCGCCAATGCATTTTGTTGTCTTTGTCTTGCCGACTCCACCAAAATTTTGCAATCATGGAACTTATCTTGTCACATAATCCTTTAGTAAGATCAAAGCATTCCATTGCGAAGGTTGGGATAGCTTGCGCAACTACCTTTATCGAATTTCCTTGCCTGCCTTGGAGAGCATCTTTTCTTTCCATCCAAGAATCCTTTGCCAAATTCTATCTTTTAAATAACCGAAAGTTCCAACCCCGGATGGACAACATGAATCGGCAAGCCTAAATATTTGTCATGATTTACAATTCATATATATGCTTGTTTACATGTTTTCTTTGTAGATACAATTTATTGAAATTATGTCTCCTCGTAAAACATAGTTATCATGTAAAAAATGCAAGGACAGTTTAGACCCATCTTACTAAAGCCACCCTTAGCTATGATGATTTTGTTGATTTTGTGTCAAGTTTGAGATATTCCGATCTTCTCAATTAAGATAATGGATACTATTATGCTTGATTTACAATTTGCAAATATGCTTGTTTACAATTGTGTATGTTTTCTTTTGTAGATTGCGTGAATTACAATTTACTGAAATTATGCCTTCTTGTAAAACACAGTTATGATGTAAAAAATGCAAGGACAATTTAGACATGTGTCTTACTAAAGCCACTTAGGTTTACTTAATTTATTAGATCAAAATTAGTTAACTCTAAATGACTACATATTGTTGGCCCAAACTAACTAGTATGAGAAGAGAAATATGATGAGAGGAGAGGAACCAATGGAGATACTACAGTCCTCTTTATTCATACTCACAAAGGTTACATAGCAAAGGACCTACACAAGTCCTTTTATAGGCTATTTAGGTCGGTTTGCTACATTGACTGACGTGCTATAGTGCTGGAACAACTCAAACGTAGCTAGCAACTCCTATGTTCTAGCTAATACATATGCAAAACCAATTTTGCTCCTACTTCAGTAGTCAAAACCAAGTTGTACTTCACTAGTTAAAACCAAGTTGCTCTTTTACTAAAGAAAATAAATTACTCATCCAACACATATAAGAGATTACTATGGTTACCTGGTCTCCTTCAAATTTTAACCATAGAAACAAAAAGTACTAAAGTGTGCAACCTCCTTTTGCATTTCACATATTAAGTGTTCTCATGTTTTTTTCTTGTAGAATCATGGTTCTATCAAATCAAACACACTGTCTCGAGAGATTGTATTTCTCCTTTGAGGTGAATTGAAATGCACTCTACCTATGATGCTTTAGTCAAATACTGCCATTTATTTTGTTACATATGTTTGATTTTCCATGTTTCTGTTATCTAATGTCTCTTTTCTTTCACAAAATTTTAGGTTTGTGAAACTCGTTCTAAATCCATTTAAGCTGAATGTCAGTAATCTAGAAGCTGCTCTTTTTGGTAAACCCTTTTCCTTCTCCTTTCTTTCATTAGAAATCAAAACTCTCATCCTTTTGTTTAATGTTTATTATCTAGCTGTAGAAACAAATGATGATCCAAGCATATTAAATAAGGTACCATCAATTTCTGAGATCAAGCTGTAGACAATGGAGATATGATACTATGATGATTAGTTGCAATTTGACTAAACTTTACCAATCATCTGTTCTTTGATTTCAGATGCAGAAGTTTTTTACATCAACCACTCACCCATATCATAAGTCATGACAAGGTGGTTCTTATTGATTTCTCTTCCTCTTTGATCTCGTTTGAACTTTGGGTCCAAAATGCCTAATGCAATTTGATCTTGAATTTATCCATGACAAAATGTTGCAATTTGTGAAAGGGCCTCTAGCCTAGTGGTTAGAGCACCTGAGTAGCACCAAGCAGACCTGGGTTCGACTCCCCGTGGGAGCGAATTTAAATAGGTCTGGATTATCAAAAAAATTTTAAAAATAGGCCAGGGTTTCCTTTGCTGACTTCGGCCAAAAAAAAATGTTGCAATTGGGCAACAAAAGTCGGCCAAAAAAATGTTGCAATTGGGCAACAAAAGTCCTCACAAATACATGCTATTTTTTTGCTATTATTGTTCATAATTTAAATTATGATTTATGCACCTTAACCATTATTGAATGTAAAGAATACCTAAAGTTCCCTATAATTTCAATGTACTTAAAGTTCATCTGTTTGGTATAGAAAAAATTAATGACGCTTTATGCGAAAGCGTGTAACCAATTGCTTGACTGATGCTTTATGCGAAAGCGTGTAGTCAATTTCTCGTTTTTCTCAGTTAATATTGAATTGACTGATGCTGGCTAAAGTGAGTTTTTGTTTCTGTAGTCCTTTTGATTTTAAGACTTATGTTGAAAGCTTATATTAGATTGTTATGATAGCACATTTTGAGGATATTTGTGGGGTGATATTCAATTACATCAAAATGCTGAAAAAATCTAGACCCTTGAAATATATTCTTGATAAGGTAAGCTCCTTCTAGAGTTTCTGTTATTTTTGTATATTTCATTTTTAATAAATTTTGAATTAAATTGAAGGTGCAATCAATGTTTGGAGAGCAGGGTCAAGTTGGGCTTGATGGGAATCTTATCAACTATGTTGATAAAATTTCTTGAAATCTCTTGGTATTTTCTTTTTCTTTTTCTGACTATATGCAAGGTTCTTTCCTAGCCAAATTTTTATCGTCCCTCTTCTGTAGGTGTTTCTCTATTAAGGATTGCTTATTTGGTGGTAAATATCCTTTGGTTTTTTTTGAAAACCAGTATCAGAAAGCTTGTCAATCATTTGACATGGGAAAATGTGCTATTATGGGTTTCACATACCTTCGAGGAGTTGGCACATAGTGATATGAAATTGGATGGTCTCTCATATTCTACTGAGCCTTTAACTAAGACTCTTGTTGAGGTTCTCATCTTTTGACATTGCTGTAATTTTATTGCAGGTCCATAGAAGTAATGTCTTATACTGTATTTTGCAGGAATGGAAGAATAAAGCTGTTCATGTAAAATTAATTATACCTTCTCAACATACTTTGATTTCCAATGCTTTATTGAAAGGAATTGTTCACAATAAGATAATTTTAAAACTTGGAGTTTATTTATCATTTCAATCCTGTAACGTTCACATAATAACTCAAACTTTTGGCCTAATCCTAAATTTAAGTCCATTTAGGTTGGTTTGAACACCTAATCAAAGCATGTTTGTAATTTGTAACCAACATATCTTATGGATTGATAATATAGGTTTTTAAATTTTCAATAGTATATTTTTATGGCTATTTTTCAAATCCCATCTTGGAGACAGTGTCACTGTTTAATAGACTTACATTGGATTCATAGGACGTAAGGAAATTTATTAGTGTTTGAATTGTGTTTGTAATCTATTATCTAGGATTCTGCCATTGTAGTTTCGCAAAAAAAAAAAAAAAAAAGGATTCTACCATTGACAAGGTATATTTTCTTTTCTTTGCCCTTTTAACTTGGCAAGTGTCATGGCTTTTCTTTCTGCTATGTCTGCCCATGTTGTTCCTGATAAAGGCTTTCACATGTTGCTTTTATGTTGGTTCGTATGTCTACTCTTGGATGGTTGATGATGGATTAAAATATAGGATTGCACAACTACTTCTCAGATTGTTTAAGCCTCCTAGTAACTCAACAGTTGATAGCTTTGTTGTTTGATATCTCCTTAGTGCAATACATTTTTAGGTTGTTTGAATGTTTGAATTTCAGCTATCCTTTTGGTGTTGGGTCTGACCTGGGGTTCCCATCTGTTATCCAGGCTTCAATCTCTCAACACCACGAGGGAATTTTGTACTTTGCAGAAGATAAAAAAAAATCAAGTCCCTCAAGATCTGGTTTGAAAGGTGCCTTCTCAGTTTTAACTTGGCAAATTCGTGTTTAAGATATGTCTACTTTTGGATGGTTGATGATGGATTAAAATATAGGATTGCACAACTACTTCTCAGACTATTTAAGCCTCCTAATAACTCAACAATTGATATCTTTGTTGTTTGATATCTCCTTAGTGCAATACATTTTGTAGGCTGTATGAATGTTTGAATTTTGGCTGTCCCCTTTTGGTGTCTGACCTAGGTTGCCCATCTATTATCCTGTAGGCTTCAATCTCTCAACACCACAAGGGAATTTTGTACTCTGCAGATGATCAAAACAATCATGTCCCTCAAGATCTAGCCATCGCTATGAGATCATGAGAGAGAATCGCTTCCAGTACCTTCCTCGTTATCATCCAGGGGAAAAGAGTTGGGTGATTACCATCCCTGGGGACAGCTATGCCACCCTGGATACCATGATCAAATATGCTCATGCTATGAAGGAGCACGCTAGGTACAAGGATGTGAGGCACTATCAGAAGCAGATCGAAAACCTAAGAGCTCAACTTGGAAAGCCTCGGCTGTATGAGAAGCTGAAAGAAGACTATGAAGTGCACTACAACAACAACCCTTATAATTAGGATTCCATTTTGCAATAAGAAACGGTAGCTGCGCAAGTTGAGTCGTGTCCAGTGTGTGGTTGTGAACTTGGTTTAATTAGTTGGTTCGTTATTTTACTTAAAGTTTGATTTGGAGTTTGTATTGAGTGCTGAGATTTTATGGGCTTGTCTATGGATCTCTTTAGTTGAATTTAAGGTTTAAGAATTGCTTAATAAGTTAATATATATAGTTGGGTTTCGCTTTATCTATCTGTGCTATTTGTGTTTCTCTGGAGCAGTCTGTGTTCTTTACCTTATAACTAAGAATCTGTAGTCTGTGTTCTTTACCTTATAACTAAGAATCCGTAAGTCCTAAAATCATGAAAATTTTATGGTGAAATCTAGATTTCGGTAGTTTTCGAACACATTCAAAACCATAATTTTATCTGCTCTAGTTTGGGAGATATGGCAGTCACAAGTTGATGTTGCTGTGCAGTGTGGGGGTTCAGAACAATCTATGTTATATACTGTTTTCGACTGACTTAATGACAGAGTATGAGAAAGTGTTAAACACGAAAGTTGCAGCAAATTTCGTAACCTTTCCAACCAGGTAAAGAATACCCTTATACAAGGTCTGGAACTCAAAATACATCTATTTTAAATTTTCTTTTGTATAAGTAACATTTCTTGTGATAATTTCTAAAGTTCAGTTATATGGTTTGGAAAAAATATGTCCGCCATAGGAGTATGATGAAGAGGCAGAGGCAGGGGCCGTGGCAGTGGTGATCCCATGGACCCAAACAACCCGCTCGTCATGACCGTGGAGCAGCTGATGGGGACCAAAGCTCAATTCACACCTGATGGACAATAAACTCGTTGTAGGACCACCACCTGTCCATGTTAGGGACAAGAGTTCATGAAGGGTTGCCCCCTAGTGTTCTCTCATGCTACTGACCCACCGGATGCGGCTGCGTACAGAGGAAAAGCTTCACAACACGGATATCTTCCACCATCTCCCTAAGAGACTTGAGGTTGGATCCTCATGCTAAAGTTGTCCATTGTCTCGCCCTCCTTGAAGCCAAGTTCTCGAACTCCTTCAATAGCTTCTAGGCGTTGGCATCCTTGATGCGATCGGCATCTAGTCGCATCATCATGACCACCTCCCACGCCTCTTTGACGGTCTTATTACTCCCTAGTGTCATCCACATCTCCTTGGGGTCAGAATTGTGAGCACCCATCACCTGACGGTCTTGTGAGCACTTCACTTCGATGCCGAGATCGATCACCTCCCAAATATCCAAGGTCTCAAAATTGACTTGTATCAACATTGCCCACTAAGAGTAGTTGGTACGGGTGAGCATCGCCCACATGAGAGAGCCGTCCCAAATGCCTTTGGAGTTAGAGCTCATCGTAGCATCATCACCCATCTTCGGTATGTCATATCACTGCCATTAAACCAGCTCTGACCAATTGTTGGAACCAGCGGTGTTCACCGAGCTACGAACATAGGTGGACGTTGATGGCGAACACCACACACGCACACAAACACACAAGAAATGGAGAGAGTTTTTGGCACTGCAAGCATGCATAAACAGGAGCCCTACACCGCACTAGGACGCCAAGCTATACACAGTACGCCATTCTTTCACTGAACGTTCGTGCTGACATGCATGGCTAGCGCCTCATGGTGGGAGGATGCTTCTTGAATTAGAAGTTACAGTGTGGACCATTCATGTCTCTTGTCCACTCGGTAAATCTATGTGTTGCCACATGTACACTTAATGCCCCTAATTAATATGGATATTAATTACATGCAGCAATAATAGGCCTTAGTTGTTTTGAAAAAATATAGTTCACTAACATGTTTCCTTCTTTGTTTTGAGTAAGAGTCCATTATACATGCAAATGTCCTAGCCATGCAAGTTTTTTTTTTTTTTTGACAAGCTAGCCATGCAAGTTGTTCTTTCAGGTTATGCTATGTGGGCTAGCTTATAAATTAATAAAATTGAGAAAAATATTATGACTTGTACAATGTAATAATTTATGATGTCTATAAACAAGATGCATTTGAAATTACCTTCCGTGATCGATGTTTTTTCAATCTATGGGAGTCGTTTCATTTCTTCCACACAAGGTTGGTGTTGTGGCATTGAAGTACTAATTTTGCGATAGTAGGCATCTATAGCAGCTAACTGAACCTGATAAAAAAAATCATGCAACACAATTTTATTTTCTTTGCTATAGAAACATAAAAAAATGCAGAACTAACAAAATGAAAAAAAAATCGCTTGTTTGGTTTCTTAGATAAATATTCGTAACTGTTCTTGTTTTCATATAAACCATGCATATAGCAGGAAGCAGGTAGTAGGTGATAACTCATTTGGTTATAACTATGTCAGTTGGAATGTCTAATTTCATCTATGCTCGGACCTAAAATAAACCTAAAAGAACTGAGCATTTTGTATAACTTATGCTCATTTACTTATGGATTGAACAGACTGCCTCAAATGAAATGCCTCAAATGAAAAAGTCTGCAACCACGCCATTTCAACCATTTGATACTGGATTCACTTATGTATCAACAAAACCCAAGGGAGTTGCTATATTTCTTTTGCAAGAAATATAACAATTTTTCTTGCAATGTCCAGGTCCCTTCGATCATGGTGCAAATGACAAATTATCACAGATCGCAAGAGATAATTTTTTTTTCTATGAAATGACAAAGACAAACAAGATAGGTGACTGATTTCTTGCGACAGAAAGTTAGAAAAAGTAAAAACCCAAACATGTTTGATTTCCCACGTGGATATATATAGTAAATACACACAGTACAATAGGTAGTGATTTACGACATTGCTCCTACAAAGGGCAGCAAGGGAGACTACAGCGACTACATATACAAGAAAGAAAACAACCGCTACTGCTGTGGCGATATCACAGCAAATCGACAGAGAACCGTACTTGCAACATTAACCCTAGATTCCTAACTCGAAAGTCGGAACACACCAAATCGATCCATGCATCCCCAGTCCATCTATGCACATATTTCTCTGCAGGAAGAGATGCGAGGAGCTCACCACCGTAGAGGGGAAGGAGCACAGCGTTACGAGGAAGCGCAGACATGATGGACACGGGCGCCGGTCCGAAAGATGCAGTGGTCTCGGATGACATCGGTTGAGGCGGCGGCAAAGCCTGCCCACCGAGGCCAGGGACCGCGGCGGTGTGGCCAGCCAGCCCACTCGGCTAGGGGCGGCGGCGGCGGCCAGCCAAGCTCAGGCCAGAGGTGCGGCACGCACCCCGCCCGGCGCGGTCGGAGGCTGCCCACCCAGCAGCCACGACGACGCGCGGCGCAGGGAGGAGCCGGAGCTGGGACACGCTGTCCGCGAGAAGACGGAGGGAGTCGCACAGGACTATAGGGTTTCACTAGCTATATATTATCATCTGCCGTCGGACAAAAAGGATGGACGAGAATAGATCCACTATAGGGTTAGCTGGGCCTTAGACGACGCGCGGCGCAGGGAGGAGCTGGAGCAGAACGCCGTCCGTGAGAAGACGGAGGGAGTCGCACAGGACTATAGCGAGAAGACGGAGGGAGTCGCACAGGACTATAGAGTTTCACTAGCTATATATCATCATCAGCCGTCGGACAAAAAGGATGGACGAGAATAGATCCACTATAGGGTTAGCTGGGCCTTAGGCCTTTGGGCTGACCTGAGGTTGTTGACACATCGTTACAAAACAAATGCACCACTAAAAAAAGTGTTTTAAAATCTCCTAAAAAATTAAATAATTTATTATTTCTAATATAACATTCAAATTATTAAGACAGACTTACCAAGTATAGCTAGAAACATGTTCGGCATGTTGCAGCATGAAGGAATCAACTATTTTAATCTACTTCCTACACTAGTATAGTGCCCGTGCTAACGCTAAGGCGACGTCTAGGGTAACACACATTAAACAATAGTTCATCATAATCAAACTTGGTAAACAACCTATCATTACGAATTCGAAAATGTAATAAACCTAAGTCAACACATTATACTTGGTCAATTGTTATTACAACGGTAATCCCCAAACTGCTTGGAGATAAAACAAAATTTCACTGATAGATTGTAACACACACACCCCATATAACCTTACACTTTTTTTGTTGCCCCAAATCTCTATGATACACAGGTTCCACTCTGTCCAGCAGGCACAACCGCACAGGGAAAAGGGCACAACGCAACACACACATGAACGGTTACAAGCATCGACAAAACCAATTAGATTAGCTACAAACTCTTTTTACTACCTGTGTTTATGGAGTACTATAGTGGCTAGCCATTATTGTTGTCTACTCTGCTGCTCCATTGCCGAGCACATTTAGAAGCTATTTTCCCATTGCCAAATAAACAACATGCATCCACTTGGAGATTAACTTACGACACATTTAGAAGCTAGCCATTATTGTTGTCTACTCTGCTGCTCCATTGCCGAGCACATTTAGAAGCTATTTTCCCATTGCCAAATAAACAACATGCATCCACTTGGAGATGAACTTACGACACATTTAGAAGCTATTTTCTCAGCCCCCATCTTGATGAGGTCCTGGCATACCAATAAAACCTGCATATGACATTGTTGTTACTGAGAGCATGCTCAACTCTAGAGTTGAAGTTCAAACAAAGCAGCAATACTTGAAACAAAAACCAGACGGCCAGTGTTGTAAATCGTCGCAAAGGAAATGTACCTGAAGTGATAAAGCGCATGGATTGTGTGAATGTCAGCAAAGGGTAGTTTTATTTCAGGCTGTTGTCGATCATCAACAATCACGCAACCTTTAATGAAAAGTCCTTACAAAAATAAGGAACAAAGAGTAGGTCAAATGCATAGGTGAGAAAAAAAAAATAGATTGACATTATGCCTTATTTCTCTGATAAGGCATCCTCAAAGAGGTTACCCCTCAGACATTAAAAGTAGTTCTTATACTAAAACTGAATATGCATTTTAGCATTTTTAATGTTAATGCCCTAGTACAAAATAAGAGATACAACAACAAACTTTTCATGAGATATGGGAACAAACATAACGGTAAATTTAATAAATAAACTATCATTTTAGTGTCAAAGCAGGAAACGACAAGCCTTTTGGCGTTAGCAACGTGGAAACATGAACATGTTACTTGGTCCCGGATGGAAACTGAATGAACCTTGTGTGTATGTCTGAGTTACAAGTGCTGGTGCCACTTGCCCCAGCTGTGCTACATCCTTGTCTTCATGCCATTTCCTGCTTCAATATGCCCTCTGGAAATAGAAGCATCAGTTTGAATATATGCCCAATCTGCCATGCCATTGGAAGTAACTTCTAAGCACCTGAAAGACTAATCTTATATCAAACTGTCAGTAGGCAACAACTACATAGCAGTAAATATATGTGAGTGTATCACAGAAATGAAACCTGAATCCTGAACACGGCAGCTGAAACCCACAAGGAAAGCAGCATTAAAAAACTCCACGATGTAGCTCTACATCTTGCATATCTTCATGATGTGAAAAATACAAAACAAGATAAAATTTGTTTCCTGTTACTCATCTCTGCATCTCTGGCTCCCTGGAATCAGAATGTTTCCCATTGTTAGGTTTGGTAGCCAACTTATACTACTCAAAAACTTCTATCAATTAAAAAATTGAAGTTTCAGAACTTGTGTGGCACCACTAATATTGCAATTGGATATAAGAAAAAAAATAGTCTAACATGATATTTTGATGTCCGACAAAATCCATTTCAGTTACTTCTATCCCCTCTGTCTGCAATCATAAAAATTTCTAGGATGTTTAAGGTTTCTAACTCACTAGTATAGTGCCCATGCGTTGCCACGGTTTTATTAAAAGGAGTAGTTAAAAACAACAAGTGTGGACCATCCATCTCTTGATCTAAACAAAGAAAAGATACTTTTGTAATTAATTCTTACTCAAAAATTGCAGTAAAAAATGCTCCTTGCAGCAAAATAAACGATCAAGTATTCAGGCAGATGAGTGATGAGTCATCATTAATTTCAAGATATATCAAGTAATATGATATCATTAAATGGCCAATAACAAGACTTTATACAAAAAATTGTGGTGTTGTTATGTTTAGTGGCACATAACTCTATCATGATATGGGAAGAGATGAACTGACACCGTTTCTTTTGCCTTGATTGCCTGAAAAAAAAATTGTTGAAAAACATGAATAAGCATCACATTTGACAGCCCAAATAAAATGTGACAGATTAGCGCAGTGTGATCCACACGAGTAGCGCAAGTTTGGTGAGGCTGCCACAAACGATGCGAAGCCACAGACCCTAGCAAATAGAAAGGAACAACACCTTTTTTTTAGTCTCATTAGGGAGCTTATGAACTGAAGATAGTGAACTATTCAGATGTAAGATGAGGCTAACCTGACGGAGAGCTATGGAGCCCATCTGTGAAAAACGATATCGCAAGAACAGGTATCATTCTAGCAATGTATATGACAACTTC
This sequence comes from Themeda triandra, assembly GCA_018135685.1. Taxonomy (NCBI): domain Eukaryota; kingdom Viridiplantae; phylum Streptophyta; class Magnoliopsida; order Poales; family Poaceae; genus Themeda; species Themeda triandra. The sequence continues at coordinate 47,627 of JAENPR010001870.1, forward strand.
AGGTTCATTGCTGTACATGTAACCCCAGAAATTGCGTAGCAGAATCATCGTGGAGCCGAGCAGCAAGCCTGTAGACAAAGCGATACACATGACCACTCGAGTTGCTAGCTTCACTGCATGGGGTTCACCAGCACCAAGTTCATTTGAAACATGTGTGCTGCAGAGATGGGAAAAAAAGAAATATGAATACACCAATATAATATACAAGGAGGTAAGTATATAGGAAAATATATCTTTTGTTCATATCGTACCTTATGGCTATATGTAAGATGCAGCTGAGCAAAAGGGAGCTAAAATTGACAAGAAATTAGCATGGAGAGATTTAGTAACCAATGTTGATCCTTGAGGAAGCAGGAGGTCATTGCGGGAGTCAGGCAGACGAAGGTCAGCCTTCACAAGCCGGTGTACCTCCTCTGGATGCCAGGTAAAGAGCAGCTCGCCCCCTACCTTGGCTATAGTGACGCGGTGGAGGTGCAGCGCGAGGACAAAGCAGCTGTGGTGATAGAATTCATCTTGCCAGGACGACAATGCAAGCGAGGATGCCACAGGCGTAGCGGCCCAGCCAATCGAGCAAGCAGCTGCTACAGCCGAGGTAGGGATCAAGGATTATGCAAAGAAACTGAATACATGACTTACCAGTGTACAGTCCCATTACAGCCAGTCTGCCACCTCCAAAGTGCCATAAACCTGAGATTTCCACATACTTGCATTTCCAGAGCAAATCAGGTTCTGTCACATGACAAACATTCAAAAGGCTTTAGTTTATCATAGATTCATGTATGACCAGTGTGTGAATCAGGAACTAAAATTCCATTGGATGAATGCTAATACTAGCCACGACGTGCGAGCTTAACACTGCCTGTTCACACTGTGCTAAGATTGCTTGAGTGAACTCTTTATGCCACTATGAAATTTAATTTCGTGATTCTCTGTGACAAATAATGGATTACAAAAACAAATGTTTAAAAGGTCTGATCTAATACCTTAAATTCAAAAACTGTGTACATGACAATATATATTGTTCTTCATTCCTGAACTTCCTGACAAGGAAAAACAAGTAGATAAGATAAACTACAAGCACATATCACATATCAATAATTCAATTGCTTCTTTATACATGCCTGTTAAGCTTTAAAAAAGAAGAAGAGAAACCAAATTGTTACTCAAACACATGGACCTTGCATGTGGAAAGTTTTTGCTAAGAACTTTAAATATCTTCTATTAGGTACTGCCCAGCATCTATGACTTTTCTTATCTTATTTGTAAAATGTCTTTCCAGATGCCCATATCCTCCAACCTATGATGTACTCCCTATTGCCGCAGAAGCCCCTGCCACGGTTTTAACTTTCCTGATGCCCATATTCTCCAACCTATGATGTACTCCCTATTGCCGCAGAAGCAACCTGCCACGGTTTTAACTCAACAATCACCGCAGGAGATAAAATGCAAAACACTCAGCTTCCTGACCCTCCTTCAATGTCTAGTGCTGAAGAAGCATGTCGTCCCAGCTCATCCTCTAGTGCCGCCAGAGCCATCACAGTTGTGCAGATATCATTGCAGCAAATCCTTTACAGACAATTCAGAGTAGAATAACAAGAAGTCACGCATCCAGTGAACAATTCAGAGTAGAATCACAAGAAGTCATGCATCCAGTGAATGGGCGGACGCCATAATAGCAATCTAAACCCGTGGAATCAGATTTTACAGGCCTCTCGGCTCTCACCCCACCAGCACAGCAACAATCTTAGCAACTAATTTGAGCAGTGACAAGTACATGAACCTAGGAAAATATATGCTGTAAAAAATCATATCAGTTCATAGATTTTTTTCTCCCATTTTGTAGAGATATGAGTGCATCATCATAAGCTTAATAACCAAAATATATTGCAAGCGTTCTTCTCAAGCGACATGACAAGAACTTGCCCTCTCCTCAACTTTATAGTTCTTCTCTCTCTGCTAGAAGTTGATAAGGGAAATCTTTGAATAAACAAATGGTTATTAAGCTCGATAAGCATAGGATTAACTCACATGATATTACAAACTGATCCGCCCACACAACATGGCAGCTTCTCAGGGCCATTAAATCAAAAACCTTAAAAGCAATCATCACTACGTGAAAAACCTACAACGGGAGCGGTTGGCAAAAAACTGTAGGGGCGGCTGGTGATGCAGCCGCCCCTACAGTGGCCGGCGCTGGGAGCCAGGCGGCCAGGTCACCAGCCGCCCCTGCTAATGCACTATAGGGGCGGCTGGTGATCCAGCCGCCCTTACAACAGACCACTGCCCCTACAGTGGTTTTTCACAAAATTAGTTAAAACGAGGCTCTAAATGACCTCAAATAAAAAACTTTTGAATACAAGATAGTTACATCTCATCAAGATACACATTTCATATATAGTACACTTTTGCATTTGGAAAAGTTTTAGTAAACTCTTGTCACAGGTTTTGAAAATCCAAGGCGAGACATGGTCAACCCTAGTCAAACGAGGCGCCAAATGACCTCAAATGAAAAATATTTGAATACAAGATAGTTACATCTCATCAAGATACACATTTCATACATAGAATATTTTTGCATTTGAGAAAGTGTTGGTAAACTCTAATCACAAATTCTTGAATCCCACACAGACTTAATGAAACTTCATGCGGGACGTGTGGATTTAGAACTACACTTTCGTAACGCTTCATCAAATGCAAAAATGACCTATATATCAATTGTTGGTCTTGATGAGTGGATAAAACTTGATGTTCATGATTTTCCGAGGTGGGGCCGTCTAGGGTGTCGAAAACCCGCGTGTAGCCGTGAAAAACTAAACTTTCAAAGTTTGAGTGGTCCAAACAATCTTAGATGAAAAGGTGACCATTGGAAAAAATGTGTATCTTGATAAGTGGATCAAACTTTCTGTTCATCACTTTCACATCTGAGGCCATCTAGGGTCCGGTCAACGCGTATTTTCAAAAAAACGAAGGTTTGACTTGGTCAACCTAGGCCAAACGAGGCACTAAATGACCTCAAATAAAAAACTTTTGAATACAAGATAGTTATATCTCATCAAAATACATATTTCATACATATAACACTTTTGTATTTGGAAAAATTTAAGTAAACTCTTGTCACAGGTTTTGAAAATCCAAGGCGAGACATGGTCAACCCTAGTCAAACGAGGTACCAAATGACCTCAAATGAAAAACTTTTGAATACAAGATAGTTATATCTCATCAATATACATATTTCATACATAGAATATTTTTACATTTGAGAAAGTGTTGGTAAACTCTAGTCACAAATTCTTGAATCCCACATAGAATTAATGAAACTTCATGCGGGACGTGTGGATTTAGAACTACACTTTCGTAACGCTTCGTCAAATGCAAAAATGACCTATATGGTCTTGATGAGTGGATAAAACTTGATGTTCATGACTTTCCGAGGTGGGGCCGTCTAGGGTGTCGAAAACCCGCGTGTAGCCGTGAAAAACTAAAGTTTCAAAGTTTGAGTGGTCCAAACAATCTTAGATGAAAAGGTGACCATTGGAAAAAATGTGTATCTTGATGAGTGGATCAAACTTTCTGTTCATCACTTTCGCATCTGAGGCCATCTAGGGTCCGGTCAACGCGTATTTTTCAAAAAAACAAAGGTTTGACTTGGTCAACCGAGGTCAAACGAGGCCCTGAATGACCTCAAATAAAAAACTTTTGAATACAAGATAGTTACATCTCATCAAGATACACATTTCATACATATAACACTTTTGCATTTGGAAAAGTTTCAGTAAACTCTTGTCACAGGTTTTGAAAATCCAAGGCGAGACACGGTCAACCCTAATCAAACGAGGTACCAAATGACCTCAAATGAAAAACTTTTGAATACAAGATAGTTATATCTCATCAATATACACATTTCATACATAGAATATTTTTGTATTTGAGAAAGTGTTGGTAAACTCTAGTCACAAATTTTTGAATCCCACATAGACTTAATGAAACTTCATGCGGGACGTGTGGATTTAGAACTACACTTTCGTAACGCTTCGTCAAATGCAAAAATGACCTATATATCAATTGTTGGTCTTGATGAGTGGATCAAACTTGATGTTCATGACTTTCCGAGGTGGGCCCGTCTATGGTGTCGAAAACCCGCGTGTAGCCATGAAAAACTGAAGTTTCAAAGTTTGAGTGGTCCAAACAATCTCAGATGAAAAGGTGACCATTAGAAAAAATGTGTATCTTGATGAGTGGAAAAAACTTGTTGTTCATCACTTTTGCACCTAAGGTCATCTAGGGCCCTCAATTATTTTTATATAATTTTTTAGAATTTTAAATTATAAAAATCTATTTGACTTGGAATGATTTAGAATATTTAGATTGTTGAAATATTTAGATTTATATAAATATTTAGATGATATAAATATTTTGAATTATAAAAATATTTATAATGATTAAAACTTTTTATATATATTTTTCATCTTTCCTATACACCAACATATTTTGTTAGATTTTTAATTTACAAAAATATATTTTTAATAAATAAACTGGGCTTAAGGCCACCATATTCCCAGAACCCGTAAATGGGCTTGAGGGGCCCATTCGGCACCTTCATGGGCCGGCCTGTAAGGCCCAATTTCTCCTGGCCGTCCATCTTGATCGACGGTCGAAAATTTCCCCCGGTTATATAAATAGGGGCGGTGAACACCCTAACCCTATATTCCCTTTCACTCCTCTCCCCACAGTCTCTCCTTCACCCGCGGCTGCGCCCGAGAGGCCGAGACGCGATGGCCGCCGGGCCTTCGCCGCTGGCCGGCGGCGTGGGCGATCAGGGCTCCTCCTCCTCCGCCTCGCACCACCACAGCCACCACCACCAGCACCCGCCCCCGCCGCCGCCCAAGATCCTCCTCGCCAAGCCGCCGCTGCCGCACGCCTCGTCCGCGGGCGCCGAGTACGACGGCGCCGGCGGGGCCGGAGGCGCGGGGGGCCGCGCGCGGCAGGCGACGCAGCCGGGGTCGCTCAGCCTCGTCTCCCACGGCCGGCGGCGCGGCCTCCTCCCCTACATCCGGCTACGACGGCGCGGCCTCCTTCCCTACCTCGGCGGCTGACCTCTTACTCTTCATCCACACGGAGGTCATTGAGGTACGTGTGCGTGTACGTGCACGCGATTCCGTGTCCCCTTTACCGCGCGGATCTGAGTTGGCTCTGTGCGCAGATGTCGGCGACGGAGGTGAAGGCGGCCTCCTCCACCATGGTCGCCGGCCGTGGCCACGGAGAGGTGGTGAGCATCGACGGCAAGCAGTTCGACCATGTCTTCAGCTTCAGCTTCGACTAGGTCTGCTACCCACTACCTCATTTCTGACCGTGAGATCTAAGTGTTTCAGTGACTAGATGTGTGTCCCTCATTCCTTTCTGACATACATCGTGTGCATTCACTAATGCTTATTGCACCTAAGCCATATCCATACAAGAAGGAATGGATTCTCTTGTTCATCATGTGATTAGTTGCCGCTACTATGGGCTACCTACTGAGCTAATGTTACTGTCTTGTTCCCATCGTTGAAGCTGTGCTCTTTACTTTCCTACTTCTGAAAATTCTGTACTACTTCTGTTAACGTCTGAAACCATTGTTGAACTGTTAGTGCACTTTTACTGCTGAACTGCACTACTCTTAGTATTGTTTTATGCCCCCTTGTTGGTGTTTGATTTGCATTCAGTTAGCTACATTAAACTCAACAAAAACACATGACTGAAACTAGTTAGCTCATGTCTGAGTACTGGTGTTTTACTGCTTAACCAAAACTGCACTGTACCTTCTTTATTCTTAGTGCTAGTTTAAAGCATTAGGCTTTATTCGCGTAGTCATGCTAGAAGAATTTTACATTTTGTTCAGGAATGAATTCGGATATTCAATATTGCTTTGTTACATTGACTTGGCTGTTTTTTTGCTGCAGGAGTTCATCAGCTCACACAGTTGGTCTTCTGCTCTTTTATTTATTTGGACACAACAATTTGGCTACATAGATGGTAGAGTCCTGCAACAGCTGTTCCTCCACCATTGTCGCCATTTACGTAAGCTTACCATAAGCAATGGATAGACAACTAGTCTAGCAGAAGGTGTGCTGCCTTTTGCTATTGTAGCTGCATGTATTAAGCTTTGGTATTTCATTTTAGGATGACAATGATGGTAATGATGTCTTTACCAGCAACAATTGATGCCATGAATGGGAGTCCTATTAAGTAGAATGAGATAGGTGCTAGGACTGTTAGTTATGACTGAGACATTATTGCATTTTAATGTAATGGTTGAACACTTTCAAATTTGTTTGGAGTGCAGTTTGACACTTTAATTTGTAATATGTTTTGACTAGAATTAGTTGAATGTATGCATGTGTTGGAATCTAATAGGTTGTAATAAGCATGTGGTGGTTAGATTTGAATTTGATTTCGAATTATATATTACATCATGTGGTCAGATTTGATTATTGTAATTTTTATTTTTTTTGTGCTGAAAATTCACTGTAGGGGCGGCTCTAGATTGAGCCGCCCTTACAGTGGGATCACTATAGGGGCGGCTGGAGCACCAGCCGCCCTTACAGTGGATGTCATTGTAAGGGCGGCTGGTGTTGAGCCGCCCCTACAGTGCCCCCCACTATAAGATCGGGGGCGTAAGGGCGGCTCGCCCAACCGCCCTTACAGAGCTATTTTAGCCGCCCCTACAGTGCTTCGCTGTAGCAATGCATGCAGGATTAACATCTTAAAAGCAGGCAAGCAGGATTAGCCCAGCAACGTACTGTTGGAGAATGGAACTGGGCACATACCTTGGATTCCTGGAGGATGGGTGCAGCAGCTTATCGCTCTCGCGATTCCTGGCCGATGAGAGCAGCAGCTTGTCGCTGATCACATCTGAACACAAATAACCAAACAGCTAGGAAGGTGAGCTCATCTGCAAATGAGAAAGCAAATCAAGTATACTTACTGCTCTGGAGGCATGCGACCTCGCAGCGTGGTCATGCATGGCGTCGCGCTGTGCGGGTAGCGGGCGGGTTGCCGGCGCCGGTGCCCTAGACACGGTGACGGCGGAGCTCTCGGTGACGCGCACGGCGAGGCGGAGCGCGTACGCGCTGACGACAGTGCCCGACAAGCTGACGATCGGCTCCATCGGCGGCGCACTCCCGTCCTTGGGGCAGACGGCGCTCGGCGGAGCGCTGCCGTCCTTGGGGCGGCTGGCGGCCTGCGTCGCGCTCCCGTACGGCCGGCGGCCGACGTCGCGCTCCCGTCCTTGCGGCCGGCGGCGGCGCGCGACCGTCCTGGGGCAGCCCGCCACGCAGGACCGTCCTGGGGGCGACCCGGCGGCGCGCGACCTGACGGCGCGCTCGGGTCCTTGGGGGCGGCCCGGCGCGCGACGGTCCTGGGGCCGTCCGGCGGAGTCCCGGCAACTCCTGCCTGCTGCCGCGTCTTGGGGGCGACCCGGCGTCGCGCGCTCCGGCGGCCGTCCGGCGGAGTCCCAGCGCATACTGCCTCCTGCCGCGTCCTGGGGGCGACCTGCCTGCTTCCACGTCTGGCGAGTTGCGAGGCTTCGGGGAGAGGACTCGTTTTTGTTTTGATAGGCTTCGTGGAGAGTTTTTCGGGGAGAGAACCGGACTGCGGCGCCTCGGGAAGCAGTCGCGGACTGCGGCGCGCGATGGGTGCATGAGCCCGGAGGCGGGATTACAATTAGAATGGTGATTAGATGAGTGATGATGTCGTTTGATCCCAGCAATTCTACCCATTGGATTCGAGCGAGTGAGAGAAAGAGAAGGTTAGAGTTAATCTCATCCTTGCTCATGACTGTGGGGGATAGATTAGTGTGTGGCTTTAGGATAATTTAAACTGGTGAATTATATAGTAGTGAAGATTTTTGGTGCACTTTGCATAGCTCATGACTGTGGGGGATAGATTAGTGTGTGGCTTTAGGATAATTTAAACTGGTGAATTATATAGTAGCGGAGATGCAACAAAATGACTAATATGGTTGGTTTTGGGAAAAAAAGGTTACTTGTATGGACTGAACTCCTCTTGCGACAGCTACCACTCGTTGGTGAGGAAGCTCTTGGACAACGTGCGCTATTGGCCTTGCCGGTCGTGGGCGTCTCACTGCCGGAAACGGCTTATTTGCCGATGGCAAAGTTGTCAGCCATCGGCAAACAACAGGGTTTATCGATGGCAAAGTAGGGCCATCGGCAAACCGGTTTTTGCTGACGGCCCAGCCATCGTCAAACGCTGGCCATGGGCAAAGCCATTATTTGCCGATGCCCTGGCCATCGGCAAACCACACTTTTTGCCGATGGCCAGGTCATCGGCAAAGCCCGGCCATCGGTAAAATTGGCCCAGGGTAGACGCCGTCCGACGCCGGCCGACGCCGTGTCCTTTGCCGATGGCCGGGCCGTCGTCGGCCGTCGGCAAAAAGAGCGAGGCTTTGCCGACGGCCGCGGCCATCGGCAAAGACCGGCCACATGGCGACCTCAGGAGCTGCCGGGCCCACCGGCTTTGCCGATGGCCGGCCATCGGCAAATCCCCTTTGCCGACGGCCTTAGCCGGCCGTCGGCAAAGTTTGAATTTTTTTTGTTTTTTCCTGTCCATTTTTTTCTGGTGCCTTCCTACACCAAATACAACCCACCTACAAATCTTGGGACAATTTTGAGTTTTTTTCCTATATTTCGTTAATTATTTCTGTTTGTTTGCAATTTTCTGGCGACTCTAAATTTGAACTGCAGGTACATGAAATAATGGAACTTTTGGATTCGAAACATGGTATTCATGATGCTTGGAGTATGTTGAGGCCGTATGCAGGACCCCGCATGAAATTACAACCATGTTGATGTCGTAACATGGGGAGTTACATGCGCGGAAAGTGTTTTTAAATTATATAAAATCCAAACAAAGTCCAAAATTGACGAAACTTGACGAGTTGTCTCGCCATTGCATGGGGAGACCATGGTAAAAAATTCAAAAAGTTTTGAGCAAGTTATGACGTCGGATGGCCAAAATCCAGACATCTCCACATGTGATCACTTGTGACCATAACTTTGCCGATGGCCGGCCATAACTTTGCGGGCAGGCCGTCGACAAAGTGACCATAACTTTGCCGATGGCCGGCCATCGGCAAAAAAAGTTTGCCGACGGCTGAGGCCATCGGCAAAGAAATTCTGAAAAAAAATAAAAAAACGCTTTGCCGATGGCCGGCCATCGGCAAAAAAGTTTGCCGACGGCCGAGGCCATCGGCAAAGAATTTCCAAAAAAAAATAAAAAAACTTTGCCGATGGCTGCACCACGTCGGCAAAGCCGCCGTCGGCCTGACGGCGCGTCGGCTGACGTGGCGGGTTTGCCGATGGCTGATGTGGCCATCGGCAAAGCTTTGCCGATGGCTTGACACATGGCCATCGGCAAATTTTGCTTTGCCGAAAAAATGTTTTGCCGATGGCCACGTCGGATTGCCATCGGCAAAGCCTTTGCCGATGGCAATCTAGACTTTGCCGATGGTTGCAAGCCGGATCCGATAGTGTCTCACGGTCACGCGATCGGGCTGAGCTCAACGTGCTGCGCTGGCGCCACCACCAGGAAGGCTCCATGGCGGATGCAACGCATGTTTCTGGAGCCTCCTGTTCGCCATAATGGTGTTGGCGTGCTCATCCAAACTGGACAGAGAAATTGTGATAGAAAATAGTGAGAAAAAATCCTAAGATTTTGAGAAATCGTAGAACTTAAACTTCCTCTATGAAAAGGTAAAATTCAGTCAGGATTGTTGCAGCCCCAGCCACGGATCTCGTTGAGGAACCACCACATCTGTCAAAAGATGAAAACTTCTGGCAAATTCGCATCACCTCCACGACAGTGACGATCGGATCTGTGGAGGGCCGGCGTTCACGCACCCACACTTGGTCTTCCTTGATGTAGGTGGTGGCATCTTCCTCACCCGTGGATCTAAGCACGGATGGGTGCGGAAGCCGGCGGTCGGCCGTGCCAGGTGCTCCTCGGTCGCCTCTTCTCCGGCTCACAGGTGCAGGCGACCGCAGCCTCGGTCACCAGGAGGCATAAACTACGTACCTGGCCTATACAGCGGCTTCCACTCCTGCGGCGCCAGCGGCCAGGCGCACCCCCCGGCCAGGCACACACGCAGCTCGGCGCGCGCGGCCCTCGTGTGCCGCTCCCGTGGCGGTGAAAGGTCCCGTGTTTGGTTTTGGTAATTGAGTGACAACTTAGGTGGACTAATGACGTGATTATAAGAATACACAGGAAATTAATCCACAAGTGAATGTGCAATGGAGGAGCTTAATTGCAAATGAGACATGACATGGAGTCATATGACCAAATGGTGAAGATCAAGATGAGGCTTGGCTCGAGACTGGAGGGTGTGTGAAGGACAAGTCGAGGCAGTGGAGCGATGGACCTAGAGAGGTGAAGCTTGGGCAAGACTTGGTTCCGATGGACCATGAGGCGGTGAAGAGCAAGTGAGATCAAGATCGATGAACCGAGAGGGTTGCATGATGATATGAAGTGGATCATATTATCTTGAGGTCGTGTCGGTGCATGTGTTGCATTGGCACGTTGATGGAAGACGGTGGAAATGGAAATGCACAAGGCAAAGGTATGCTATAGGCATTTCATTTCACCGGTCATGAGGAGTGTAGAGAAGTTGATGACCGGATTTAGGTTTGATAGCCGTACTATCAAGAGGGGCAAACTTGTTTGCATTTCGGTCATCTAGTGAAACTTGAGCGATCTAACATTGCGACATTTCGGTCATCTAGTGCCACTTGATCAAGTTGGTATACTTGTTGGGTAGCATGGTGGAGAAGTCGGCGTTCGCAACGACGAAGAAGCGGCGAAGGTGGCGCCCTGGAGAAGGCACCGGACGCGCCCGATGGCGCAGCGCCGGACGCGGCCGGGTGGCGCCAGACGCTACCCAGGGGCTCTGTAGAGGAGGCAGGCTTCGGGCGAGCACCAGACGCGCCTGATGGGCTGCGCCGGAAGCGGCCTTGCTGGGCTGGTGCTGCGCTGGGCCGGACGCGGGGGACGTGAGTCCGTGTGCTGGGCTTGGGCATCCAGCGAGCGCCGGACGCCACCCAGTGGCGGCCCACGACGCAGCGGAGCGCTGGACGCGCATGATGGAGTGGCGCCGGATGCGGTGATTGAGCGCCGGACGCGCTGACGTGGCAGCTTCCGGTTGGCTGGCGGCGCAACGGTCGGATTCCGGAGGAGGCGCCGGAATGGCCATCTAACGCGTCTGGCCGTGTTGCAGGGGCGCTCGAGGAGCCCAACGACTAGTACTGGTGTTGGCCGGCCTTGGCCGGTTGTTGAGCACACTAGGGCCTTAGTGGCTTGTGTTGTAGTGCTTGGGAGACCTCTAACTCATCCATGCTTGAAAGCGTTCATCCACTTGAGTTAGAGATCGATTCTAGTGCATTGCATTGAGAGATTTGCATCGAGTGGCACTAGGTGATCGTGTTGCAAGCCGATGTGCTTGTTACTCTTGGAGGTCGCTAGCTCCTAGATGGCTTGGTGGCAAGAGACTCCGTTGTAGCACCCGTGGAGATTGTGCGGTGCTCTGGAGGAGGATTTGTGAGGGGTTCTTGAGCCTTCCCCGCGTGTGCGCGAATTGGCTACTCTAGTTGAGCGTGGCTTGGAGGATCCCGGTCTTGTGTTGATTGGAGTTGGGGCTCCCCGGAGGGGTTTTTGGCAGTGAGCCAAATTGAGCGGCCATCTCGTCACCAAGTCGGTGCATCGCCACAACTAGACGTAGCTTGGTGGCGACCAAGTGAACCAGGGGAAAAATCGTGTGTCGATTTGTGATTGCCGAGACTTCGACCTCCTTGTGCTTGTGTGTGAGGCTTCAACCTCCTTTGAGCTTGTTTGCAGGTGGTTGGTCTCTACGCCTGGTGATTCGCCACCGCCGTGACTTCGTGTGTCCATTCTTCGCAGTGGTTTACATCCCCTCTACTCAAGCTTGTATTTACATTCTTACATTCATACTTGGCTTGAGTAGTTGCTCTTGTGCTCTTTTGCTTGTGTAGCTAGTTGAGCACCTTCTTGCTTGTGTAGCTAGAAGTAGAGTAAGTATTTTGCTTAGCTTGTATAGTTAAGTAAATTGCGCTCTTGGGTTCGGCTTGTGTAGCCTTGTCCTTGAGCATCTAGTGAGCTTAGGTTTGGCTTTGTGCTTTCGCTCATTAAAATTGTGTAGGTGCTCCCCGGTTTGCTAAAGTACTAGTTGCTTAGATTTGTGTGATCTTGCAAGATAGAATTGATTAGGAGAGCACTAGCTAGATTGGCACCTTGATCGCTTGTTTAGGATCTTTTACAAGATGCATCTAGAGTTATAGTTAGAGGGGTGTAGTCTTGGTTATACCGATAGTTTTAATTCCGCATTTGTTTCGGTTAGCCGGTGCGATTAATCTTAGAAAGGACTATTCACCCCCCCTCTAGTCCATCTCGACCCTACAGGCGGCAGTCTGGCTCTCGGCGGCTAGAGACCCCACGATGTTCGATTCCCATGGCGGCGGCGACTCCCTAGTCGTACGCAGTTAGGGTTCCGACCCTATTCGCCTGGCATGCACAGGTCACCTACGCTTTTTTTTTCTGTACAGTGGAAGCATCACTTTCTTTTTTTTTGGCGAGGCCGGGTTTCGAACTTGCGCCGTTCCGGGTGTGAGGGTGAGAGCGCGGGGTGAGTTTGTTGGCTGCAACATGGGCCAGGGGTGAGTTTGTTCGCGTCTATCTTGTTCGCGTCTAACACTTGGGATAAGTTTTCCCTTATAGTAGAGACTAGTAGAGAACAGACTTTTGATTTTAAGTTTTAGTCTCGGCTATTTTTAGACCCGAGATAAAAGAAAGATTTAGTCCCGGTTGGTAGCTACAATTGGGACTAAAACCCCTGTCCAAAGGCTCTCATACTAGCTTTTGCAATCGGGGGATAGAGGGCGACTTTTAGTCCCGGTTTGTGGCTAAAATCGGGATTAAAACTCGTTCTTTAGTTTCGTATATAACTACCAACCGAGACTAAATCGTTAGTCCAGGGTGGAACCACGAACCGGGACTAATAAAGGTCCTGCCCCGATGCCAACCAGCCCTATCCCCATTCCCCAGCACATTGGAGCCAAAATAAAATCACTCATCCTTATCCTGTCACTTGCGTTCATCTCCCCATTCTCCATCCTTTTCTCTCTCACCGCCAAGGTGCTCCTCACTGTGCTTCTGGAGAAGGAGAACAGGGAGACGGCCTGGAGGCCGGTGCCGCGTCGACGGCCATCGAGGGGATGTCCGTGGCTTCATGGTGAGGCGCGGGCTGCAGTCGGAGGGAAAGCTCCACCCGCAGCTATCGCAGGAGGACACTCCCGCTCGTCCGTGTAGAGGTGAGTTGCTCGGTCAATCTGTTACGGTTTTGGCAGGCGGGCATGCATGGATCTGTATGCATGCATAGCACCGTTTGGGAAAAAAATTCTATGGGCGACGGGTGCATTGTGCGGTGCGTGAGCGCCCCGGCCCGATTTGATGCCGCGTGGACGCCTATTGCATCACACGCAGTGCCGGCCCTAGGGGGTGGCAAGGAGTGCGACGCCCGAGGGCCCATACGTGGGAAGGGTCTATGCCCAGGTATACAAACTCACAAGCCCTATAGTCCAATAGGCATTAGCAAACTAACGAGAAGAGAGGCGGAGATCTAGCTAGGTGGTCCAAGAAGACAACATCGGCCTTTTGTAATTTTCTTTCCTAGTTTATTCTTCCGTCGTGGCCCTCAACCAAGAGAGGAAGTGAGAAGCCGCGCCACACACACTGTGAACGTGATTCACGAGTTAGTGACGCGTCGACACACAAACACGGGCACATGGCTAGTCAGCAACCAGGCAGGCTTCCATGCCTCCACGACGACATCTTGATCTTGTTTCCTAGCTTTTGGCTTCTTGGTTGTCAATACCATCCTTAATATGATTTTGTATCAAGAAATGTCAAAAGAAGTATTCTTTTATGAAAAATAATCGATATGACGGAGTTCTATTCATTTCCAGAAGTATAAATATATTGCTTTTTTAGTCTTCATTATTATCATACATGTTAAACTAAAAATATATTATTGGTTTTGCAAAAAAAAATATATTATTGGATTTTATTTCATTTTGCAAGTAAAATTAGTGCATATATATTATAAAATTTTATACATAGTCTTGTGTTAAAAAAGAATTTATACATAGTCTATAGGAGCCGTTGTGACGAGTTCGCCAGACGATCCTCAAATTTCTAGGGCCGGCACTGCTCCGGCGAGTACTCGCGATCTGTTGCGACTCCGCCCGTATCGGCTAGGTACTCCTGCCTGCGTCGTGGACTCAAGGTGGAGCCGAGCCGCTGACTGCCATGCGAGGAGCCTACAGATTCGTCACATGGGCCAAACTCCCATGAGCGTCGATTATTTTCCTGGCCACGCGTCAGACATCGAGGCTAGGGGCGCATGGCCGGTTCAATGCGCCCATCGGCCACCTAATTTTCTAAGCTTTGACTTATACACTATGAATCTTGGAATTATTTTGTTTCTTTTCCAAATTGATTATACGATCTGAATATTGGGTACGGAAAAAAATTAATTATACGAATGTTTCTTTTTTGTTTGTAAATACAAGTACATGGAATTGAATGTTTGGTGTTGCTTGGTAGCTATAACTTGTGCTGGTTGCTGGCATGTTTTAGTAGTGATTTGTGTAGAAGAACATGGCTGGAATATGTATGTGCTTTTGTATAGGCTGGAACATTATTTTGATACTTTGTTGTATGGATTCATAATGATAATGTAATATAATTTTGACATTGCTTATGTAGTCTGTAACATGTGATTATTTTGGGACATCCCACATTAGAATCTATATACGAATAATATATATATATACGAATACTAGATTGAAATCAAAAGGGATTCGATTGAAAAAGAAGCCATAAGCAAAAAAAGAAACACCAGTGCTTGGGCAATCCCGGTTGAAAAACCGGGATAAAAAAGGGTTTCCCAACCGGGAGAAGAAGCCCATTGTGCACCAGTGCTAGCGCCATTTAGGATGAGTGAATTAAAGGGCGGAAAAACAAAAAAAAGAGAGAAAAAATGCACTTACAAATAGACAACCCTATCCCTCGGTAGTTTTCCTCCTGTTTTCGGAGTCTGGTTTTTCCAAAGGCAACTTCCTGGGCAGGTAGTTTCTTAGCCATAGATTTAGACCTTGAGATTGCTGCAAGTAGTACTTCTTACCACCTAAACTGTAAACTCTAATCTCTATTCCGTAATTAAATACTAAACCTTAATCCCTAATCTCTAATCACTAAAAACTAACCTTAAACAGTACCGGTGTATTGATGCACGCATCTTGAGATAAGATCTAACGGTAGAAAAACTAACTTCCAGGCAAGTTCCCTTTGGCTTACAGTTTCCCCTGCTTTCGCTCGGGCGAACATGAATTCATCTTGTACCCTCTTGCGCAGCTAGGGGTTGACGCAGCAGCGGCGTGGCTCCTTGGCGGCATACGACATCATCCTCCCGTCCCATCCCTCCTTGGGGTCCCACTCCCCCATCTCGCCACGCGGGCGGCTAGGAAACGTGCAGGGCTCGCCGGTGTTGCCCCGACTTTGTCCCCTAGCTGGTAGCGCCGAGAAACGCCCTCCCCTAGTCGATGCCCCCTCCCCGGTCCACTTCGGTACGTAGCAGCAGCAGTAGGTCACGCGTCTCCCTCCCTCGACTCTTATAGTGGTTTCATCTGATTTTGAGCTTCGATCTCAGATTTTGACGTGTACATGTCGCACGGTAGGCCCCGTGATTCGGGTTGGGGATCACTAGAGGTATTCGAGCTGAAATGTTCCAAAACCGATGGATTCTGTCATTTTTATTAGAATAGAGTGGACTTATCCTTAGGTTGCGACGGTACAGGGCTGTGTTTGCCCAATTGCTCCAAAAATTCATGGATTCTATCTTTTTTCTTATAATAGAGTGGGCTTATCGGAATTGCCAAATTGTTGATATGAAAATAGGGGTAAAACACAATTAGCAGAATAAAACATGGTTACAACTTACAACGGATGAGTAAAGTTTTCCTTTTATCCAAAAGTTAATACTGTTAGGTAGACTTGGGATAAAGTCTCTTCGTTTGAAAATCACACAGGTAAAGTCACAAAGTTTTAAAAAATAAGGGCAAAATCACCATTTTGCTTAGGGTAGAAACGCTTAAGCCCCAAATTGTTTGCTCTAGCATAGCCTCATAGAAATGCGTGATTAGGGTTGCGAAAACCGCCACAACAAATCAAATCGAGTAAAATGCATAGTAGGTCCGTTAACTTGCAGCCGTGTCTCAAATGGGTCCGTTAACTTAAAAACCATTTAGTTGACACAGTTAACTTGTAAACCGGTGCATTCTAGGTCCAAAGGGCTAAACCAGCCCGGTTTTGTTACGCCATTTAACAAAAACGCCCCTTCCATGTCTCACATCTCACCCTTGAGCCCCACCTGACCGTTCTCCTTTCTTTCGCTGCACCAGGACTCCGTCGCGGGCGACCGCGCGCGCTCCGCCGGCCCGCCGGCTGCGGGGAGCAGAGGAGGAGCCGCGGGCTCCGTCGCGGGCGACCACGCGCCGGTCCGCCTGCCGCAGGGAGCGGAGGAGGAACTGCAGGCTCGCCGCGACCGCGCGCCGGTCTGCCGACCACGGGGAGCAGAGCAGCCGCAAGTCGGAGCAGGGTCGCCGACGAGCTCGTCCTCGACCCCACGCTCTCAACCCTGCTCCTCCGCGGCTGGACGGCGGCAGGCTCGCCTCGGCACGGCCAGGCACCCGTCGGTGGCCCCGACACTCCATGGGAGATGTCGCGGCTCCGCTCCTCCCCAACTCCACGGGAGATGTCGCAGCACGCGCGCGGGCGGAGCTCGCTAGGCAGCGGCAGAAGGTGCAGGCGGAGGGCGCCGCGGCTCGCCAGCGTCGTGCGCGTAGGGAGCGTGCGGCAGGGTGGCGTAGCGCGCGCAGTGACATGGGGGAGCGGCCTCGTGGCGCGCGCGCGGCGGCAGTGCACGCTCGTGTGAAGCTCGCGGTGCGGCGGCCATGACGTGGAGGACAGAGTCAAAGGCCGCATGGTCCTGCCTCGGCCCTCGCCCGCGTAAACGGCGTCGCTCGTGCCAGGGGCCCTTGGAGTACGGGCGCTCGGACCGAGGCGCCCAGCCGAGCGCGCAGTTCCCGCCCACCTTTCCCCGTCAAAAGGCTCCGTGGCCCACCTCTTCCCACCAAAAAGGCTTCGTCCGCACCCGCAACGCCCTGCAAAGGAAAAGCGCATGCATGGTCTAGCGGGGTGAGGCCCACCCCATCTACAAACAAAAAAAATATTATAACTTACCAACCAAATGACCAAATTAAATTCTAATTACACCACTAAATTTATTGTAATAAATCTTTCAAAACAAGATCTCATATGAATATTTTAAAAAATTATTTACAAACATTTATTTTATATGGATAAATCGTTTTCTTGAAAATATGATAGAACATCACTGAAAACATAGTAGAACATCACTAGAAACATGATAGAACATCACTAGCAACATGGCAGAACATCACTATTAATATGATAGAACATCACTAAATACATACATATTAGAACATCGCTAAATACATGATAGAACATCTATAAAATACATGTGGCAGAACATCACTATTAATATGATAGAACATCACTAAATACATATTAGAACATCGCTAAATACATGATAGAACATCTATAAAATACATGATAGAATATCCTTAGAAACGTGCTAAAAACATGATGAACATCATTAAATAAATAATAGAACATGGCTAAAAATATAATTATAAAATAAAAAGAAAAAATATAAAATACATGAAAATATAAAAATTAAAAAGAAAAATAATAAAGGAAGCATGAAATGGGAAAAACAAAAAAAACAAAAAACAAAAAAAAAAAGAAAAACATGCAGATCTGCCTCTGGACTAGGTACATACATGCAGCAGTGCTGTAGCTGCACTATACACGCTGTGGCCTGCGGGGCATGTGTGAGCACATGGGGCCATGGTCCCCTGCCTGTTTGCACGGGAAAGCCGCGAAGGAGCATTGGGGGCGGGAACCAGCAGCGCGCGGAGGCGGGAAGGCTGCTCGGACGATGACTGGGGTTCGAGCGCTCGGACCCCAATAATTCCGGCTCGTGCCCGCGCCCGCCGCGGAGGCGCGCTCGCCCGCGCACGGGGCGTCCCTCGCGCCCGAGCCCACGGCGCGCTCGCCCGCTCCCACGTCTGGCGGGTTCGAAGGGGGCCGCCGCGTCAAGGCATCCACACCCATCGCGCACACCTCGTTGGAGGCAGAACTGGCGGCGCGCGCGGAGTACTGGGCGCGCTCCGCTGGACATGGCGGCAGGGTGGCGTAGCACATTGTTCCGCTTCCAAATTCGTCCACTCTAGTGAACGTGGGTCCAATTCCTTGCACCCACGGCTTCCTTAAGATTTAAGCAAGCCATAGGAATGAGACATCGCTGCAAACCATCAACGTTAGGGAAGGACTTCCATATCTTGCACTCTCTGCCCGCCATGGCCGCAGTAGCTTAGCTCGGCGATGCCGGCATTCATTTCTTCCTCTCCCGTCCAATCTTGTTGTGTTCTAGCATCGTCTTGACCTTGTTCAACTTCCACATATATACAGTTTTGCTGTTTGCCTCGCCATTTGCCGGGAACGTTGTGGTGCCTGTGCCGTTCGCCTGTTGCTGCCCGTCGTGCACGTGGTCAGCCGTCTCCACGTCGTCCCCAACCCAGCGAACCACACTAGCCATTTCGTGGTGAGCTGCTCGCCGTCCCCTGCCCCCGCGATAAGCTGTCTGTTCGTTAGCACACCACCGCGCCGCCGCGCGGAGACAGCTCTGCTTGTAGACAGCCTCGCACGGCCCGCTACCACGGCTGCTGCTAGCCGGCACAGACACACCTATACGCCGGCGGGGCGCGCGCCTGAGCGCAGAGGAAGTTGTAGAACAGCACGGGCAGGAGGAGGTCCAGAAGGACGACCGACAGCGGCGGCCACACACGAGCAGTAGCGGCAGCTTCATCTTCTCCATCGCGGACTGATCTGCGGTGGTGACGGCAAGCAAAGCGGCCAGGAGGGGCTCAGAGGTGAGATGGAAGAAGATGGAGGGGTATTTTTTGTTAAATGGCTTACTAAAACCGGGCTGGTTTTGTCCTTTGGACCTGGAGTGTATCGGTTTACAAGTTAACTGGGTCAAATGAATGGTTTTTAAGTTAACTGTGGGGGGCATAAATCCGGTATACCACCATGGACAGTTCCAGGGCTGCTCGGCAAGGCGGCCCGGACCAGACAAGACCCGGCCCATTACCGACCAGGCTGGTGGGTTGGATTGAAAGATAATGGCGTGGTCCGCAACCGACCAGGAGATGGATCGCGCACAAGGATGCTTGTCCCACAAGTAGACTTAGTCGGTTAGGTCAGATAGAGTCCTCCTACGGCACGACTTGATGTAACCGACCATCTCACGTGTACCCTTGGCTGCTCGGCTATATAAAGCGGCCAAGGACCCCCCCTAGAAGGCAGAGGCTATTCTCTGGCATCCTAGATCTAGAGAGCTTAGCACCTGTTCATTGTACTCCGATACTTGATCATATCGCATAACACGAGAAGCAGGACGTAGGGTATTACGCTTCCGAGCGGCCTGAACCTGGGTAAACCTTGTCTTCTCGGTTCGTCTTGTTTCTCGAACATCCAGATCACGGATCTTAACTAGCCCTTATCGAAATTCTACCACCGTGGGGTACCCCGTGGTGGACTGCCGGTTATCCGTAATCGACAGTGGCACGCCAGGTAGGGGGATCGGTGTTTTGATCTCACTGCGATCCAGATGGTTTCCTTCCCCGCTTCCATGAGTCTCGAGGCCAGCAGCGCCTTCACCTTCGGATCGGTCACCTGGACCACCAAGATGTCGACGTCCCTCAACTTCACAGGAGCAATCGGGCCGGTTCCAACACCGCCCGCAGGGCAAACGGTCTCAGCACCGCCCACCACGCAGACGGTCCCAGCACCATCTGCAACTCAGCCAGCCTCCGAGCTGTCCGCTGGTCAACCGGTCATAGCACCGACCACTTCGTCACCGATCACAGCATCCGCCGCGCAAGGTTCCTCATCGCCCTCGGCGACACAGGACACAACAGATCTTCGAGAACTCATATGTAACACCCCGGCCCAGAGCTTAACAGGATTAATAGGATACTCATATCAACAAGTTGCAACTTCTTTTCCGGAAGCCCATCTTCTAAAAAACTCCAAAGTTAAGCGTGCTTGGCCTGGAGCGATGGGTGACCGACCGGGAAGTACTTTCCGGGTGCGCATGAGTGAGGACAAAGTGCGCGAAAAAGACTAGTGTTGGTACGTGAGGGCGTCTATGTCCTACTTAAGCGGCCGGATGTAAGCGGGCCCGGCCTCGGGAGGCGGGGACGTTACGGATGGTATCGAGCCGACCCTTGCGGTTTCACGGGCGCGTGTGTCGGTGCGCGGGCATGGTGCGCATGGCGGGTGTGGATCCGAGTGGTCGCTCGGCATGGCTCATGCGGCGGCACTTGGACACACGGACGTGGCCAAAAAGGGGGCGGTCTGGCACAGGGTTGGCCGACGGGGCGTCGGTCTTCTAAGGGTGAGAATGTAACACCCCGGCCCGAGCTTAACGGGATTAATAGGATACTCATATCAACAAGTTGCAACTTCTTTTCGGAAGCCCATCTTCTAAAAAACTCCAAAGTTAAGCGTGCTTGGCTGGGCGATGGGTGACCGGCCGGAAAAGTACTTCCGGGTGCGCATGAGTGAGGACAAAGTGCGCGAAAAAGACTAGTGTTGGTGTGAGGAGGCGAGTCTATGTCCTACTTAAGCGGCCAGATGTTAGCGGGCCCGGCCTCGGAGGGGCGGGACGTTACATCATAGATCGACTCCCTCGCTACCGAAGGAAGCCGATCGATAACTCAGATCTGATCGAGCTCATTGACCGACAAGGTCGCGGGTTGGCCGAGATCACAAAACTGGTTGAAGCCATGCAGAAACTGATCCGTGAGGGCCCAGATTTCTCTGATTTCACGCCCGTCCGACCACGTCGGCGAAATTCTGTTCACCGCAACAACACAGATCTCATCAACTGTCAGCCTGACATTCGACCGACTGCTTCCAAGGCTGTCGGACCAACTGGAAACCCTCGTTGGTTAGATGCACAGAGGCAGGCAAGGGAAGATCGCAACGCGAGACGTGCCGAGCAGCGCGTTGCCGACCAGGCCCGAGCAGAGCCGCGCCCTAACAGAGGCGCCGGACCACGACGCCGTCCCTGGCGCCACAACTTAAACCCCGAATTCGACGGGGCTAATGACGCAGCTGTCCACGAGACGCCCACGGCCAACATCGCCGTCGCTATGGAGAAGCTAAAGCAACTCCCTCCCGAAACTCCCGAACTCAACGAGATCCGGGACTTCCTCGCAGTGGCCGAAGACCAAGTGAACGAACTCCGTTCCATGGGCTCGATGGCTAGCTCTTACCGATCTCATCGCTCTTGGCAGAACCGAAATCGGCGAGAGCTGCGAGTCGAAAGCGGAGGAGACAACTCGTCCAACAACGGCAGACACAGTTACGAGGACGAAGAAGACTGTGGACACTACGACGATCTTGTCGAGTACCAAGGCAAGGCTCCGAGACGCGAGCGTCCCCAGAATAATCAGCGACGCCCTAACCGTCAGCGTGGGGTCAACCAGGGCCGACGGGAGGATGAGGCGGCCCGACCCGAGCGCAGGGACCTCCGAGAACGAATTGACGAGCGCCTCCGGGCCCGTAGAAATATCGGTGGTATCCCGCCCTTCTCCAAAGAACTCAAAGCCGTCATATGGCCCAAAAATTTTCGTACCTCAGAGATCAAGACATACGACGGCAAGGTAGATCTTGGACACTGGATCATGCTCTACGAAGTTGCCGTCCGAGCAGCAGGGGGGACGAATACGTCATGGCAAACTACCTCCCCGTTGTACTCGGCAACACAGTCACCTCGTGGCTGCTCCGGCAACGCCCTGGATCAATCCAAAGCTGGGCACAGCTCCGCCAGATGTTCATCGACCACTTTAAGTCCACTTGCATCCAACCAGGGACCAAGTACGCACTAAAGCAGGTCCGCCTCCGCCCAAGAGAGTCTCTACGATAGTACACTCGACGCTTCTCAGACGCGTGGAACCGCGTGCCGAAAATCTCTCCGGAGACTGCCATCGAGGCATTCATCGACGGCCTGGCCCAACCACGCGGCCGAGACCTCCAAAAGGCTCTCCTCCTCAGACAGCCGAAAACCATGGAGGAACTCCTCAACGTCGCACATGACTACGCGTTCTTGGATGACGGCCTAAACCAAGGCGGCGATGGCCCATCAAACCACAACTACCGTCGGGATGATGACTTCGACGACGAAAGCGACGCCGACCGACCACCGCGGCGACAAAACGAGCGCCGCAACAAGCAGCGCTTCAACCGCGGACCTGGTCCCCGTGACGGAGAACGTAATTTCAGACGCCGGGGACAGGACGGCTATGGTGGTGGCAAGCGCAACCGAAACCGCAATGACGATACCGTCA
Organism: Themeda triandra; assembly: GCA_018135685.1. Lineage (NCBI taxonomy): Eukaryota > Viridiplantae > Streptophyta > Magnoliopsida > Poales > Poaceae > Themeda > Themeda triandra. The sequence continues at coordinate 70,252 of JAENPR010001870.1, forward strand.
ACGCGGTCAAAGGACAAAACCCAATCGGGGACGAAGCACTCGATAAGATCTTGTCCCAGGACTGCCCTCGGCATCCCGGCAAAGGTCACACCATGGGTGAGTGCCGAGTCCTAACAGACGCACTTATCAAGTCTGTCGCTAACAAGAGGCTTCGCCCTAACCCTAAAGCCAAAAACAAGCCCGCCGACCAGCCAGAAGAGGAAGACGAAACACAGGACGTCAACCCTCGTCATGCTTTCAGAGAACCTGAGAGGAATGTCACCGCTGTGATCTTCGGCGGCAAGGTTGGGCTCGAAACCAATCATCGCATAAAGCTGCTAACTCGCGCCATCATCGCGATGCAGGAACCTGATGACCTCGTTGCCGATGTCAAGCTACCAGCATGGTCTGAGCAGCCCATATCTTTCAGACGCAAAGATATGTGGGCGCGCATCCCAGACGCCGGACGATTTCCACTGGTCCTTGACCCAGTGATTAATGGCATCCATTTCGAGAAGGTGCTCGTCGACGGCGGCAGTGCCCTGAACATCCTGTTCTACCCAGCCTTCAAGGAGCTCCGCATCGCGCTGGAAAAACTGCAGCCATACGACACGCCTTTTTGGGGAATCATGCCTGGAAAACCCTCCTATCCATTAGGGCAGATCACACTCGACGTGCAGTTCGGCACCAAGCAGCACTTCCGCACCGAGCACATCACCTTCATCGTGGCTGACTTTGAGGGAACCTACCACGCCATCCTGGGCCGACCAGGTATCGCCAAGTTCATGGCAGTTCCCCATTATGGCTACCTGGTGTTGAAGATGTCCACCGAGCAGGGAACACTTTCCCTCCATGGCAACGTTTTCATGGCTCGAGAGTGCGAGACTGCCGCCTACGCCACTGTTGATACTAGATACGCACACGAAAGAATCAAAGAGAAATAATCCGCAAGCGCACGGATATCGGTGAGCACTTCACCCGGGAGATATTTCAGAGTATCGTTATTTATTTATCCGCTAGGAGAAAACGTGCATCTGACTAACCCGAGTCTATACTTAACCCCTGAGCTACAAACAAGGTAATGAGCGATATAGAGAGGATTACTACCACAGTCTCCTTCCAACCTATGGCAAGCTTTGCAACTACTACTCTATGGGAGCACCTAAGAAAAGACACCATAGAGGATGCTTAATCTAGCACTTTTGGACCTACCTTACCCTCGACGGGAAGTGGATTACAAAGGTAACAAAGGGATCATCATCTCCCCCGATACTACCACGGTTCCGCCGGATAGGGAGCATCTACGAGTGAACCTAGCCCAAGCACCACGCTTACGCTACTGACGATTACTCTATTCCCAACCGGAAGCGAATAAAGTAAACTCGTAAACCAAAGAGCAATAATAACAAGAACTTACTAGTATCGAAGTTGAATTGCGGGAATGATCCTAGAACCAAGCCTCGGGTTAGGAGACTTGATCCCGCAGTACAACCGGAGAGGAGACACGACATGCCGGGCTTCCTCCAACTCTACCTCCACCCTATACTCTCTCTATCTATCTTGAATGCTAGGCTCTAGGGAGGAGATCCATTCAAGGGACCTCTCTCCTGATCCTCTCGGAAATAATGAATTAGGGTTTCATGGGATGCCTCCTCCGGGGGCCGGGGGCCCGCTTATATAGCCCCCTAGGATGCATCGCAGCCCTCGGATCAAACCGACCTAAACGGACGATTATTATTCATCCTCAAAGGCGGTGGAACAGGGATCCGCGAGGCTGACGCTGATTGGCTGAAGTGGGCAGTCGGCCGACTCTCCACCGAGCCCGTTCGGGCTCCCGTTTGGTCCAGAGCCTTCTCGAACCTTCCAGATTACAGAATTTTCACCGGTTCCCGATTATCTCTATGTAAGCGACATGTGGGCCTTCCTTGGGTATTTTCAAGCGACACCCTGCGAAAGCAGACATTCACCAAAACTCGTGGAATTCCATTAGTGTAAGCCCTATATCTAGATGGTAATTATATTTAGGTCCTTTTTCATGTCTAGTTGACGGTAAAAATTGGCACTTAACGACCGTCAACAACTCCCCCAAGCTTACCCTTTGCTCGTCTCTGAGCAAAGATAAACTCAGTGATGGATCAGGAGTTGCTACAATGCTTTCACGCCTCAAAAGTACACATGCATTCAAACAAGAACTCTCCTCCGGATTAGAGTGAACTATTCTGACTCAAAACTTACTCATATTACCTTTCACCATGGGGCTTGTAACCGTCACTTGGGTCTTGAGCAGTTGAAAGACAGAACGGTTAAGTCAAGCGCTATGTTTCTCGCTCTTTGATCAACTATCATTCCGGAGTTTTTTGCAAGATTTTCAAATAAAACTCAGAGTTCCTTGTATGAACCTTTCAGGTCTCTCATTTGTGGTATTTTTGGATCCTCTCCAAGGCATGAGTAGTGTATGCCTTCTCTCTTCTCTCAGAATATGTGGTATTTTTGGAATTAAGGCATAGTGAGGTTGCCTTCTCTCTCTCACCCTACTTTCTAATAGGCTTATGTGGAGCTCATAGGTGGGGAGACACTCAAACTCACTTGCATATATTGCACAGTTAAACCATGGATCCAATAGGAACTAAAATAATAATAAAGTCATATGTGCATGTGAATGAGGAAATGGGATGAATAATAAGATGATAATGATAAGGAAATGATTATGAGGGGTGATCACTTGGTGAACATCTACTTCTACACTTGCTCCTTTGGGGATAACATGACTCCCTTTATTCGGAAACCTTGAAACTTCTTGAAGGGAAGGACTTGGCTACTCTTTCTTTCTTTCTTTCTTTCTTTCTTTCTTTCTTTCTTTCTTTCTTTCTCTTTCTCTTTTTTTTTCTTTTTCTTTTTTTTTTGGAGCAACCAATCCTCTGAAAACGAAACTTTAGCAACGGGGAGTGTATAACTTGAAATGATAATGACTGGAGCTTTTATGTAGGCAAATGGAACGGTGATGATTATTTCTAGATGTTCACTCCCAGGATAGGAGTAACCTTTTCCTGGATGAAGTGAAATGAGTGGCGTATGTATTATGTGGATGGATGGATGCGTACTCCCAGGGTAGGAGCAGCATAAGCGCGTATCTCCAGGATAGAGACAGCACAATATGTGGGGGAATGCGTACTCCCAGGGTAGGAGCAGCATAGGTGCGTATCTCCAGGGTAGAGATAGCACAATATGTGGTGGATGTGGATCTATATGTAGGTGGTACTTCTAGGGACAGAAGTAGCACAGAATGAATGTAGTATTTATAAAATGGGTGCATGCTTCGAGGACGAAGTAGCATAGATCAATGGATGGAGAGCACATAGTATTGACTTTAGCGTGGATTTGGTTCCTTATGGGTCCACAAAGCATAACCACACTCAATGCCTATAAAGACTACACTCAAGCCTACAATATGATCTATATAAATAGATGGGTTTTCCTAATCTAGCAAGCATGAATGTATGGTTGTGGTAGGAATTTTGAACTCTCGTCATACGGGAACTCATCATGCGAAATTTTAAGATTTTAAAAGATAAACTCTCCGAACTCTAGCATCTCTAGGAACAAGATGGACATGACTCAAAACTTTCCCATATCATATCCATCAACTACCTAGACTTAGATCAAGCATTCGCTACCCACAAGTTTCGGGTTGAGTTAGTTAATCTCAAATCTAAACGAGTTGTGTCCAAAACTTGGGAGAGTGCAAGGTTGAAAACTAGGTACTTGAAAGGAATTACTACAGAGCAACTATTCATCATTTCCATATAAGAGCTTATTCTGCGGGGTTCATTTTAGCGAGCGAGACTTTTCACATACTCTCCTCTATTTTATTTTGCAAACTTAACAAATAGATAGATAGATAGATAAGCTAGTGATACTTAGGCTGGATACACGGGGTGCTTCCCCCAAATTTGGATGTTGATGTAGTCTGTTGGTGTTCTTGGCCGCGGTGAAGGCGTTCTGCTCCTCTGGAGTGTCGGGGATGATGGTGTAGAGAACTGACACTATATTTGTTGAAGACAACACTCTAACGGGGACGGGGCGTCCTTTTGCTGTTTAGTTCTTCTTGATCCTTTAAATTACGTGAAGCTCAAATAGACACGGCAAAGCTTGTGGAGGCGATTAAGTGTTTGTGATAACCCTCTAAGCCTTGAATGTCTAGAACCTTCTTAACACATAAATCTTTTTAGCAAGATCTTAATATTTTTTCAATTTTATATTTATGCGAGCGAGAAAAATGCAACTAAGATGAAAACTTATTTTTATGCCACCACGGTGGATATCTTTGTGGGCGTCGCACCACAAAATTATTCACATGGGGCTTAGCATTTTCTAGATGGAAAGCAAGACAAAATTATTTTCTTCTCTAATGCGAGATGCATCAAAGTAAATATGCAACAAGAAGCTGATTATGCGAGAAAGTAAATATGCTAAAGGAAAAACTTATGCAATGCTAAAATAGGAAATATGGATAACTACCAAGTTACCTCCTTGGCGAGGGTTCGGTGTTTTAAGTCCTCTGAACAGGACTTCTTGTCATGTTCAATCCTTCGGTGCATCACTTGATCTCAAAGGTAGAGACCTTGAGAACTACACCTCTTGAGATGGTAACTCTGAGGAAAGTGTCACCATGTTCTTTCCTTGTCCAGTGGTCTGAAGCGAACCTTTAATTGTGATGTTGGCAGCATCTTGTTTAGTGTTCATGTTGCAGGTTCAGAACTATCACTGGAGCACCCTGGGATGAAGAGTAGATGCTTCTAGTGGGCCTCTCCCTCGACCTAGTGTTCCACTTATTGTTTCTTCTCTGTAGAGGATTAGTGGACAACACATACCCGAAGGAATATAATAACAAGGGTAGATTTGTCATAGAGGTAAAGGTCATATTCTATGCTTCAGAAAAGTTGGGTTGAACATTTACTCAACATTACTTCTTCTCTTAAGGATTGATTTTAGTTTATCTTAAGTTTGATTTGTGTGTATGACATCTATAGAAAATATTCAAACTTATAGAGAGGAAGTAATTGTGAGTGGAGGGATTGCAAACCAAGTGTGCCGGAGCGACGAGGGCTTTGAGAAGAGGAAGAGCATTCTTTGGATCATCATTAGAGGAGTCGGCGGCCTTCCTCCCCAAGCTTGTTGTTGCTCGTGGATTTGGAAGCCAAATGTGTGTGTTGAATCATCCCTCGAAGTGTGTTGTAACTCCATGTTCTTTAGACACTGTCCACCCTTTTGTTCTTAAGTCTGTCGGAGAGGGCTCTTGATTCTAAGTCCGTTGAGCAAAGATCTCTCCTTTGGACTGTCCAATCCAGGATATGAGGATGCAGATAGTTGCATGATCTTCTTTTGTCAACCATTCTTGATTTTTGTTGAGCCTTGGTTGACTAATTGATGTTCATTGGAGATGTAGACTCGAGTTCTTCCTTGATGGTCTTTGTCTTCTAGCAGCATGGCGAAGAGTTGCAGTTAATGATACGCCATCCATATTGATGATCAAGGAAGGGACATCATTAATTATATGCAGGCTTCATCTCCAATGGCATAGGGACATCATCTTGCAAATGTAGTTGTTCATGCTCTTCTTGGGCTTGGTCGGTAGTCAACCCTTGATGGTGATTGGTTGACACAAGGATGCATGCTATCATGACATGCTTGTCCTTACTGCCGACGTGCAAGATGGTGTCTTCAAGAATAACAAGAGCAGGTCTTTGATTGGCCAAAATGAGGTGAGTTTCTCCCAGCTTCTCATTGGTGTCCTAGCTCGAGTTTTGGGCTCAATGCTATGATGTCTTCAAGGTTGCTCATAGCTTGTCGCCTTGTTCATCCACTTCCTTTGGGTGAGTGCTATTGATGTGGATCCTTCTTGTAGCACTTTTGTCTCCTTTGTTCCATCACTGAAGTGGTGATTTGGCAGGTTCACCATGAATAGGCAGGCCATAAATTCTTTCAACTCTTTCTTGGACGATGAATGAGCTATGTCTTCTGTGCGAAGTATTGTTCAAGTTCATCATATGCTTTGCTTCATCTTTGATGTGAGTTCATTCTCAGGACGCTCCCACTTTGGATTTGGAAGTTTTCCTGCAGGGGTTAGTCCAACAGAATATACCAATGTCTACTATAACAGTTTTTAGTTCAATAACCAAACTAGACTCCATGTCTAATCAGATTAAGGAAGGCTATTTAACCTAAGCACCACGCTTAATTTAAAAGCCAATAGAAGCGTGTATACAAGTACTTCCAAACCAACACTTACCGTGTGGTAGACAAGGGTAGCATGAAAAGCATTATAGAGATTTACTCAAACAAAGTGATGGCGAGCATGATTGATGTTTAGCAAATTGAGCATGCCAAAGGTAGGGACAACCAAAATAATGTAGCAACATGGCAAAAGATGTATTTATGGAAGTATATCCCCCAGCCTTGAATTTTGCAGAAATCAAGATTGGATGAATGCAATTCAATGTTGCATAATGATTGGTTGGACATACCTTGCATTTGTTGTTCCTTTGATCTTTTTGCTTCGAACCTGGAAAGGTTAGTGACACGAATACCCGAAGGAATATTTTCACAATTATAACTCTATGCTCATTTAACAGGGCAGCGCAGTGGAAAGGTGTACACTCATGTCATGGTCTAACCAGTGCTTGTTTTAGGACACTAAGCTTGTCCTTGGGAAACCATCAAGATGTGAATTGGTGAAGTGGTTCCCCCTCCAACACCAATCTAAGTGTATTCTCTCAAGATTCAACACAACGAGATCTGCAATATTTATGATAAACATATGTGTCTACAACCACCCTCTTAATATCTTTAGGAACAGGGAGCATGAGGGGGTTGAAGATCTCGTGTGGGGTAATGTTGGAGAGACTAAGTAAATCAGGAGATTTTTCATATGAGCAAGGTCTTGATGGGGTGTTAAAGAAGTAACTACTTTGCTCATTGAACCCTCCATCATCTTCCACTTCCAAGGGTGACTCAACATAAATGTCCAAAATTCCCCTTGGATCGTCTCTCGAAATGATCTCATCTAAGGCCTTATCCATCCATTCAATGGCAATAGCACATAGGTCTTTAATGCTCTGTAGCCATGGATGTTGATCTTCGTGGTCCTCTATATGTTCTCGATGATTCCTATGCATGGGATATCTACACGGATTTCTAGGATCGTCGGGAGGTTCGGGAGAAAGAGCATAGAATGAGTCATAGGGGTCAAGGATGGGTTTAAAGATGGGTTTGTATTCTAATCTGATGTGGGCACAAAAGGAGAGAAGACAAAGGTGGTTTCTAGATGGTTCGCTCTCCTTCCATGGCATCACTTGATATGCCATCCTTGAGTCTTTCTAAGCGTCCTTCAAAGGGATTGAATTTGAGACGCTTTCTAAGAGATCTCTTAAGAAAATTTATAATGCATGTACTAAAAGATCTCTTATGAAGCGGGAAGTTAAAACTCCTCCCAAAATCGCCATCAAAGAGAATTTCTAAGGGTAGAATTACTTCTTCCCTTAGAGGATTTTGGAGTACTACGGGTTTGAGATGGATAGCCGAATCATGGGATTGGAATGTTTGTGAAGTGGCTATTAAAACTTCCTCTTCTAGTTTGGGGGATGATTCCTTCTCTACCTCTAGGATGTTATCATGAAGGCTAGTGCAAGGAGTGTGTCCACTAATAAGGACAAACCTCACTTCACTAATGGGTAAAGAAAGGAAAACTCCTCCAAAGGCGATATTATCAAGACCCATATATAGATGTTGAAGAAGAACATGGTCTTGTAAGGCTAGGTCTAAACCTAAATTTATAGGAAAATTAGAAGATTCCCTAAGTGTAGCAAAAAGTTCATTACCTACTTGATCAGAAGATAGGACTTTGGGTTCATTACCTTCTCCATGGTTAGAAGATAGGACCTTGGGTACAATACCCTCTTGATTAGAAGATAGGACTCTAGCTGTAGAAAAGGGTTGGCTTTGACCTATTGCAACCACAGTTGGTGTAGCTCATAGCTAGATGTGAAAATCATGGGTTCTAGAGGCTCTAAGCATGTGCTCATGGGTGCAAGATATTGGTGGATATGCGTGGAATTTGGGTTATCCATAAGGATATAAAAGAAAAGGCAAATAAAAATACAAAAAGATAAAAGTATAATACAAGGTTAAGCATGACTTAAGGTTATCTCAATGAGACCGTCTTTCTCCCGGCAACGGCGCCGTAAATGCTTGTTGATACTAGATACGCACACGAAAGAATCAAAGAGAAATAATCCGCAAGCGCACGGATATCGGTGAGCACTTCACCCGGGAGATATTTCAGAGTATCGTTATTTATTTATCCGCTAGGAGAAAACGTGCATCTGACTAACCCGAGTCTATACTTAACCCCTGAGCTACAAACAAGGTAATGAGCGATATAGAGAGGATTACTACCACAGTCTCCTTCCAACCTATGGCAAGCTTTGCAACTACTACTCTATGGGAGCACCTAAGAAAAGACACCACAGAGGATGCTTAACCTAGCACTTTTGGACCTACCTTACCTGCGACGGGAAGTGGATTACAAAGGTAACAAAGGACCGTCATCTCCCGATACTACCACGGTTTCGGCCGGATAGGGAGCATCTACGAGTGAACCTAGCCCAAGCACCACGCTTACGCTACGAACGATTACTCTATTCCCAACCGGAAGCGAATAAAGTAAACTCGTAAACCAAAGAGCAATAATAACAAGAACTTACTAGTATCGAAGTTGAATTGCGGGAATGATCCTAGAACCAAGCCTCGGGTTAGGAGACTTGATCCCGCAGTACAACCGGAGAGGAGACACCGACATGCCGGGCTTCCTCCAACTCTACCTCCACCCTATACTCTCTCTATCTATCTTGAATGCTAGGCTCTAGGGAGGAGATCCATTCAAGGGACCTCTCTCACCGATCCTCTCGGAAATAATGAATTAGGGTTTCATGGGATGCCTCCTCCGGGGGCCGGGGCCCTGCTTATATAGCCCCTAGGATGCACCGCAGCCCTCGGATCAAACCGACCTAAACGGACGATTATTATTCATCCTCAAAGGCGGTGGAACAGGGATCCGCGAGGGCGACGCCGATTGGCTGAAGTGGGCGTCGGCCGCCCAAGGTGGGGAGTCGGCCGACTCTCCACCGAGCCCGTTCGGGCTCCCGTTTGGTCCGAGCCTTCTCGAACCTTCCATTACAGAATTTTCACCGGTTCCCGATTATCTCTATGTAAACCCGACATGTGGGCCTTCCTTGGGTATTTTTAGCCGACACCCCGAAACAGGACATTCACCAAAACTCGTGGAATTCCATTAGTGTAAGCCCTATATCTAGATGGTAATTATATTTAGATCCTTTTTCATGTCTAGTTGATGGTAAAAATTGGCACTTAACGACCGTCAACAGCCACGGCAGAATTCCAAGAGCTACAACATGCCCTATAGCATACCAGTGTAGGCGACGACAGCACACCACCGGCAGAGCTCGAGGCACCTGTTGGATCCGGTCGGCGCCCGTCCAACAAGGTGAAAAGTGCAAAGATGATCCGCCTCTCCGACGATGACTCAACCAAGGTCACCAAAGTCGGAGCAGACTTGGATCCCAAATAGGAAGACGCGCTCGTCCAGTTCCTTCGGGACAACATCAGGATATTCGCATGGAAACCTTCCGACATGCCTGGTGTTCCTAGGGAAAAGGCCGAGCACTATCTCGACGTCAAATCGACTGCTAAGCCAGTCAGACAGAAGATGCGACGGTTCGCCCGCGACCGCAAGGAGTTGATTAGAATAGAAGTAGCCAAGCTCTTAGCAGCAGGTTTTATTAAAGAAGTGTACCACCCGGAATGGTTAGCCAATCCGGTGCTTGTTCAAAAGAAGAATAAAGAATGGAGGATGTGCATTGATTATACGAGATCTCAACAAACACGCCCCAAGCGAGGCATTCAATCTCCTCGAATCGATGAGGTCGTAGACTCTACCGCTGGTTGCGAGTTGCTCTCGTTTCTTGACTGTTACTCCGGTTATCACCAGATAGCCCTTAAAAAGGAGGACCAAGAAAAAACCACTTTATTACCCCCTTCGGTGCTTTTTGTTACACGACCATGGCATTTGGTCTCAAAAACGCTGGAGCTACCTACCAACGGGCTATCCAGTCCTGCCTCGAAAACGAGATCGCCGACGATCTCGTAGAGGCTTACGTAGACGACATGGTAATTAAATCAAGGCAGGCAGATACTTTGATCGCAAATTTGCAGCGCACTTTTGACAAACTCAATGAGTTCAAGTGGAAACCAAATCCCAATAAATGCGTTTTTGGAGTCCCGTCCGGAGTCCTTCTCGATCACCTGGTCAGCCAGGAAGGCATTAAGCCAAACCCCGAGAAAGTGGCTGACGTTTTGAAACTACGACCACCCCGGTGCGTCAAAGATATCCAAAAACTCACAGGCTGCCTAGCCGCCCTGAGTAGATACATCTCTCGAATGGGCGAAAAAGGTCTCCCCTTTTTCAAACTACTTTAGGCTAAAAACAAGTTTGAATGGACAGAGGAGGTCGACCAGGCTTTTAAACAGCTTAAGGCTTACCTCACTTCTCCCACACTCCTAACAGTCCCAAAACAGGACGAGGAACTGCTCCTATACATAGCTGCGACAACCAACGTGGTCAGCACTGTGTTAGTAGTCGAGCGTGAGGAAGAAGGACACGTCTATGGAGTCCAGCGCCCCATATATTACATAAGAGAAGTGCTCAGCGAGTCTAAGCAGCGGTACAATCAAGTACAAAAGCTCCTGTACGCGCTCCTGATCACCAAACGCAAGCTGCTCCATTACTTTCAGGCCTTCAAAATCACGGTAGTAAGCGACGTACCACTGGGCGATATCCTCCGTAATCGAGATGCCAGTGGTCGAATCGTGAAATATGCGCTGGAGTTGTCCGAGTTTACAATCCAATTCCGCAGTCGCAGATCGGTGAAGTCACAGGCCTTGCCTGATTTCATGGTGGAGTGGTCAGACATCAGCCTACCCCTTGCAGATTCAAATGCCGAGTACTGGACAATGTACTTCGACGGCTCTCTAAAAATCGACGGTGCAGGGGCTGGCATCTATTTTATCTCTCCCTCAAAAGATACGATAAAATACGTCCTACGTCTACACTTCAAAGCATCTAACAATGTCGCCGAATACAAAGCAGCCCTACATGGCCTTCGTATCGCAGTCGAACTTGGCATCAAACGGCTCCTAGTCTACGGGGACTCCGCTTTGGTTATTAAGCAAGTCAACAAGGACTGGGACACAGTCCACGAAAAGATGGACGCTTATGTCGCCGAAATTCGCAAGCTTGAAAACAAGTTCTACTGTTTGGAATTCATCCACGTGCGCCGAGAAAAGAACATAGGAGCCGACGAACTTTCCAAGTTGGGTTCAACTCGTGCCAAGTTGCCCCCTGGCGTTTTTGTTCAAGATTTAATAAAGCCTTCGATCCCCGATCAGGCAGAACATATACCAGAGTCTACTTCAGTGGTCAGCTATTTGGCCACACTGTTTAGTAACGCCAACATCGAGAACGACAACGATCTCCCAATCCAGCAGGAGGACGATGAAGGTACAGAGTCGGCCGAACAAACAACGCCTCCCTAGTAAGACTGGAGAGAGCCCTTTATCAAATTCCTGAATGATCACCTTGTCCCGGAGGACAAAATCGCCGCCCAACAACTGATCCGCAGAGCCAAGGCCTATGCCATGGTCAACGGCGAACTCATGCGCAAAGCACCCAAGTCTCTTGTATTCCAAAAATGCATTACCCAGCCAGAAGGGATTGCGCTTCTCAAAGCCATCCACTAGGGCACTTGCGGTAACCATGCAGCATCTCGGACACTGGTCGGCAAAGCCTACCGGGCAGGTTTCTACTGGCCTACAGTCGTTACTGACGCTGAAGACTACGTACGGCGGTGTGTCAACTGCCAAATGTTTGCCAAGCAGATTCATGTCCCAGCACAAGATTTACAAACCATCCCGGTTGCTTGGCCCTTCTCATGCGGGGGACTGGACATGATCGGCCCATTTAAACCAGCGCCTGGCGGTTATACAAATGTCTTTGTACTCATTGACAAATTCTCCAAGTGGGTCGAATACAAACCAGTCAAAAAAGCCACAGCTGAGAAGGCAGTCCAATTCCTAGACGAGGTCGTCCACAGATTTGGCGTTCCAAGCACCATAATCACTGATCTTGGGTCACAATGTGATGCCTTTTTTAACTATTGTGACGAAAGCCTGATCAAAGTCAAGTACGTCTCCATTGCTCACCCGCGAGCCAACGGACAAGTGGAATGTGCCAATGGGATGATCCTCGATGCACTCAAGAAGCGAGTATTTCAGGTCGGTACGAAACTCAAACCTGGTCGATGGCTCAAGGAGTTATCTGCCGTGGTCTGGGAACTTCGTACTCAGACCAGCCGTAATACAGGAGTCTCTCCATACTTCATGGTATACGGCTTAGAGGTTGTCCTACCAGCCGAGGTCGCTTTCCAATCACCACGGGTAGCCTACCATGATGAAAATACCTCCGACGCAGCTCGAGAGGTTGACGTCATAGCTAAGGAAGAAAAGGTCCTAGAGTCTTGTGCCCGGACCGAGAGGTACTTAGCCACGGTACGCCGCTACTACAATCGCAACGTCCGAGGACGTTTTTTCGTGGTCGGCGATCAAGTGCTCCGTCGTGTACAAAAGACGGATGGCCTCCATAAATTATCACCAAGGTAGGAAGGACCGTACAGAATCAAGGCCGTCACTCGCCCTACATCATATCGGTTGGAGACACTAAAAGGAGTTGAAGAGCCAAATTCATGGCATATAGAGATGCTCATACGATTCTACCCGTGAAAAGATACGTATCTTATACTTATGACATATCTCTACTAACGCATTTCCTCTTTTTCGTCTCTCTCCTTCCTAGTTGCAATTTCTTACTTTGAAATATTGCAAAACCTTGCATACATGCGCCCTGCATAAGTCACATCTAAACTTTGTGTTTCACTCGCCGAGAACGATTTGACAAGGTCCTGCGCCTCGGTCCTCTGTCGATGTGCTACAGCTCCGCGCTACACGGCACTAGGAGATCCGGCAGGCACCCTCTAATAGGTACTTAGGATTGTACCTAGTGATCCCGGCGTACCGCGCTGTTCACTAGTGCGTCCCTTTGTCACCTTGACAGAGCTAATCGCTTCGAGAGAGGACACAAAACTTATTTGTCGACATAAATTTTCTATAAAGCTAACGTTATGTACCGAGTTATGCATAACGATATAATGTAAAAATGGCAAAATACTTATCACCTGCTTAAGTACGCCTACTATGTCTGCATCTTAAACACGGCCATAAAAGTTTTTGTTTCGAGCACCCCGTGCTCAGCACTACTTATACACAAGTTTTAAATAACATGTTTAAAACAAGGGGCCCTACTGACCACCATCATCTTCCGCAGGGTCCTCGATGAGCGTCATGTCGCCGACCAGCTGCTCAGCAACAGGGATGAAAGTAGTTCGGAGCTCTTCGGCATCAGCGTCGGTGAGTTCCGGCGCGATCCCCAGCGCGACGGTGGCCGGACCAGCCGCCTCCACCCTCGAGCGGACCACCGCCAGCGCCGTGGACACCGCATACGTGCCCGCTCGCGCGACGAGGTCCTGCAGCGCCGGCCACAACCTTTGGCACTGGTCAGCAACCAGTGTGGCTTCGCCAGCCGGATCCACCGGATGCACCTCCTCCGGGAAGACGGCACGGAGAACCGGCTTGATATGCTCGGTCATCAGGTCAATCTTCTTCTGGAGGTAGGCGCAGGTCTCCCGCAGGCACTGGAACTGCGCCAGGCGGTGATCCCTCGTCTCTGCTACAAACAAAGATAGTGGTCAGCATGTGCTGTTAGATCCAGTACATGGCAGACAAACCATGCAATTACTCCTAATCGTATAAACTTACCGATCAGCTCCGCAATCTGCGTGCTGTCCGCCTTGGCCTGTTCTTGAGCGGCCTCCAACTGCTTCGCCAGAGCAGTCTTCTCCTGTGCCAAGGCGGCAACCTTCTCCTCCAGCCCTATGGTGGTGAGGCAGAATTTACGACATTTTCATGGCAACAGAACTTTACCCAGCGGTTAAAGAGGATACGGTCACATACCTTGTTGACCCTCCGCCAGCTCGGTCACCTGTTGCTCCAGCGCCAACCGGGCAGACTCCTTCTCGGCGAGCCGGGTCTCATAGGCCTACGCCTGCGCCAGCATGTTGGCTTTCTCCACCCGGAGACGCCTGCACTCTTCATCAATTGGCGCGAACCGTTCAATGGTTCGCGCACGTTGTGCGTTGGTGGTCTGCAGGGTCTATAAATGACAAGATAATCAGAATGAGTGCTGCATGATTGCTAGTGAACAGTGCTGCAACAACCATACCTGGATCCGAGAGGTGAGCGTCTCCAGGGCCTCCCTGATGCCCTCCTCCATCACCACCTCAGGCACCTCATCATATGAGGTCCACTTCTCCCCCACCATCCTCGAAATCATGATACGATTCGGAGGAAGGGGCGGCCGGGTACTGAGGCTCCCCGTGGATTTCTTCCCGGGGAGAGAGGACGGGGACTCGGCGGCGCCGCTGCCTCGCCCGGGCGAATAGCAGTCCCCGGGCTCCTGCTGGGCTGTTGGCCCCGGCGTGTCCTGCGCTGTCAGCCCTGGGGTGGCCCGCGTCGGCTCCGGACTCGGGGCGGCGGACGGGCTCCGGCGACGGAACCACCTCCTGCTCCACCCGCTCCTCCGCCCGTGGCGTCTCCACGTGTGGCGGAGCACTAGTGGCGTCCGCTTCACCCTGCTGGGGCTCCGCACCTGATGCTGCAGCCGCTGCTGGTGGCGTAGCAGCAGCCCCGGTGGAGCTCTGGGTGGGGCCAGTGCCCGCCCGACTACATACCAAATACATTGGCACATAAGCATACACGTCTGATTCTCAAGCAGGTAATTATGACTGAAAGTACACATCTACTTACCGGCAAAAACCGCCCCTGAACTTGGGCACGCCGCCACTCCTTGGGGCCCCGCCCCCAGACCCTGCTCCAGGCTTGGGGACTGACTTGGGCGGGACCCTCTGCCCACCCGGGGACTGCTCGGCGTCCTGCTTGGCAGCTGCCCCTGATGCCGGTGTTGATGGGGTAGCGGCAGGCTTCGGCTTCGACGAGGCAGTGGTCGGCCCGGCGTTCCTCGGTGACCGCCGCGCCACTGGTTGGGGCGACTTGGAGCCGCCACTCCCATCGCCGGCGCACGCTTGGCGCTTGCGCCGGTGCTCTGCTATGGTGATGGTGTCGTCAGAGTCCGACGACACCGGGCTGTCGGGGGCCGGCCTCTTGCTGCCGCCCTCGACACCGGCCTCCTTGCCGAGGTTTAACTTACCCCCGGTGCCAAGGCTGGCTGGTTTCTTCTTCTCCTTGGGGGTCTCCACGGCCGCTGGGCGTTTCCTCACCGCGCGCCGTTGCCCCCTGGTGGTCGCTCCCACCACAATATCATCATCATCATCATCTTTAGGGCTAAGGTCCTCGACCTCACCCTGGTCGGCAGTCCTCTCCGGACGCCGCTGACCACGAAGGGCATCGCCTGTGTCCAATCCTCCACTGGAACAGCTGAAAAGTAATGGACGCTTCGTCCCTACACACATGATAGATACAGTGCTCAACATTATATCACTGGTCAGGCACAATACCACATTGCACAAAAATTAAACTTTGTGTCATGTTACCTCTGGTGGTGGGTTGCTGAGACGGTAGGGCATCTGCTTGGTGGTCGGCAGAGAAGTATTTGCATTATACTTCTCAAACAGGACCGAGAGCAGATGGTGAACGTCGTTCTCGTCGGCTTTCTTGTCCGTCTCCCGTGCTGGATCCTCCAATCCACTGTACAACCACAGCGGGTTGGTTCTCTCCTTGCACGGTTGAACGCGACGGACTAACCACATTCCGGCCACAAGCGCCCCGTTCACCTTCTGGTTATCAATCATCGACAGAAGCTCCTCCACCTAGACATCTCCAACAGGCGGTCCTGCCCCCCACCTGGGATTGGCCTCCGGGATTTGGTGGATGTCGCACGGCACCTTCCTCCCAATGGCAACATCCTGGCTCATATAGAACCAGCTCCTGTTCCATTTCTTGGGAGCAGATGCAAACTTGCTCCCCAGCCAGGATGTGGCCATCCCATCGCGCAGCCGGATGTAACAACCCCCGGCCACTTGGGACCCCCCGGTCTCCACCCTCTTCTTCCGGAGCACGAAGAAGTGGCGGAACAGATTGAAGTGGGGGGATGCCCAAAAACATCTCGCAGTACGCGATGAAGATGGACACGGTCAAAATGGAGTTGGGGTCCAGATTGCATATGGAGATAGACCACCATATGCACAGGTCCCGGAGGAACCAGTGCACCGGTTGCCCCAACCTGCGAGGAACGAAATCCTCGAAGACGACGAACTCACCCGGCATCGGCATTGGCTCGTCCTCGCCGCGTGGCTCCCTCCACACCCCCATCTCCCGCGGCGGCAGGAACCCATTGTCCGCTAGCGCCTGGAGCGACTCCAGGGACGAGGTGGATTGGACCCACTCCGGCCCGCGCCTCGCTGACTCCGCCCCCTTCGCGCCCTTCTTGGTCGCCCGCTTCGTCATCCTCTCCGACGGCGGCGGGTCGATGCGGTGGTGGCGAAACCCTAGTGGGGTGAGCAGCGGCGGTGGCTAGATCTACGCGGCGCAGCGGCTCCGGCGCAAGTGCAGGCACCGGATCTCGTCGGTTGCCCCCGCTGGTGGTTGTTGCGCGGTGGATCTGGCGGCGAAATGGACGGCGGCGGCGGCGGTTTTCTTTGGAGCGCTGTAGACGAAGAGCTCGAGAAAGAGGGCGCAGCAAGTGGAAATGAATGCGGAACCGTCTCCCCTCGACGGCGCCTGCTATTTATACTAATCGGGTGACGTCCGGTTGACTTCTAGGGTTGGACCCCCTCTGACTCATGTGGACCGCCCCATTTTTAACCCTAGTGGGCCGCGGTCACGTGGGCCGTACACTCCACGTGCGGCCGACTAAATGTTACTGTTCCATTAAAATTTTTTACAGGGCCCAGTTCCCTTGGCGCCGCACGTGGGCCTCATTTTTTATCCTGGGGACTGCCCAGTCAGCTCCCTGGACGTCCTTTTTTTGCACGCCTATATCTTTGGTCCTTGGGATTTTTTCCTGCTCTGTTTCCTAGGCAGAGGGCCGTAGGTATTATTTTTGGCTTTTTTCTTAAAAAGTTCAATCGAACATACATTATCTTCCATCGAACTTGGGGACTACGTGGGCCCACGTCACCTCGCGGTGACTTAGGGCCTACTGTTTCTAACAGTTCTGGTTTTTTTTTCTTTGACGGCTTCCGTTGCGCACTAACTTGACATTTCTGTCACGTGTCAACATGGGCCCACGTCTCAGGACAATAAAAAGAAAAAATTCTTTTTTCTTTTTGAGCACCATGCATCTTTCGACAAAGATCAACAGCTCCCTGACATACGAGTGGTCAGAAACAGACTGCTCGGGAAAGTTGCTTGGCTAAACGTGGTCGGCACTACGAGTGGTCAGCACTGTATGTGGTTGGCACTACGCATGGTCAGCACTATGCGTGGTCAGTACTACGTGCTCGGCACATCATTGCCAGCGCTCAACGTGGTCTGCGTCTGCACTGCTCGGCACAGGTCAAGATGATGGACTTCCCTCAAGATACATGGTGCTCGGGGACTAACTGTGGGGGGTATAAATCCGGTATACCACCATGGACAGTTCCAGGGCTGCTCGGCAAGGCGGCCCGGACCAGACAAGACCCGGCCCATTACCGACCAGGTTGGTGGGTCGGATTGCAAGACAATGGCGTGGTCCGCAACCGACCAGGAGATGGATCGCGCACAAGGATGCTTGGCCCGCAAGTAGACTTAGTCGGTTAGGTCAGATAGAGTCCTCCTAGGGCACGACTTGATGTAACTGACCATCTCACGTGTACCCTTGGCTGCTCGGCTATATAAAGCGGCCAAGAACCCCCCTAGAAGGCAGAGGCTATTATCTGGCATCCTAGATCTAGAGAGCTTAGCACCTGTTCATTGTACTCCGATACTTGATCATATAGCATAACACGAGAAGCAGGACGTAGGGTATTACGCTTCCGAGCGGCCTGAACCTGGGTAAACCTTGTCTCCTCGGTTCGTCTTGTTTCTCGAACATCCAGATCGCGGATCTTAACTAGCCTTTACCGAAATTCTACCACCGTGGGGTACCCCATGGTGGACTGCCGGTTATCCGTAATCGACATTAACGGACCCATTTGGGACAGAGCTGCAAGTTAACGGACCTACAATGCATTTTACTCAATCAAATATTATCGTTTCTTGAAATGTCTAGTGATAAAATCATCTCTCTTCCTATTGGAGCATTTAATTAGGGTATAAATTGAATATATTGCAATAGTTACACCCTTGGTATTTTGAGGACAAGCATTGTGGAAGGTTTTTCTCTCGAAACCGTGGACATGTACCGCAGAATGGCTAGAAAGAGACGTGGAAATTCAAATTTGTAGCATTTTATTTTGATAACTATAACTATAGCTAATAAGAAGTTATTTGCTCTAGCATAGTCTCATAGAAAGTTCGTTTAAGAACACATATTAAGATATTGGTTCCATCGTAGTGCAATCCCTTACTCCTCGACCCTTGATGTTCATATATGCATATCCTCACAGGGCCGACATGTGGGGGAGCTTTGAGATATGACCTTGTTGTTCTAGGCACAACACTGTCTTGTGTAAACTTTCTTTTAGAGCAGTGAACTTCATGCCCAGATCCTGCAGCCTTTTTGTGGAGAACCTGTACTGTTTGACCTTTGGTGCATTTTCATCCTTACACCTGAATGGTGGACAAAAATAGGAGTAAGCAAAATATCACCACAAGTTTTTTTTATAGACCAAATGCTAAGTTAAGTTACTTTAGTGATTTTGAAAAAAATATGGGTGTATTATATACTTTCTGCATATGGATGATGAGAGTTTGTCTTACAAGATGATCCCAGCAAAATTATCAACAGCTTGCATATTATATTAAAAATGCTTTAGTTTGGTACAAACCTCTTATATCATTTTTCTTATAACTAACATACTAGGGCTGATAATGCATTATTTGTGGCAGTGTTTTCTTAGGGTTTTAAAGAATCATATGGATTTTCCACAAAAAAACAGTGCTACAAAGTAAACTCTCATCAATGCAAGGACAATATATTTGAACTTGAAATATCGTCAAAAAAAATATATTTGAACTTGAAATAAGTAGTGCAGACGACTGTACACAGAGATTTACTTAGGGGTGATTTGATACTGTGAGAAGAGCTCTCTCATGATTTGAATAAACTCAGACCTGTGCACCACTTCGCCAATGCAGAGGTAGCGTCCATGCGCAGTAGGGGTTTGGTACACCAACACATGGGCACGCGCCACATCCTGCACATCAACAAACCCGGAGACAGCGTTCGGGTATGTCTTCCTGATGCCCTTGATGTAGGAGACAATGAGCATGTACATCCCCAGGTGCAGCGCCGGCTGCAGCATTTCACCTAGCGTGAACGCCGGCACGACCACCACCAACTGTATCCCTCTCTTGGATGCCTCCTCCATAGCTATTTTCTCAGCAACCATCTTCGCGAAGCAGTAATAGTTCTGTACATGTTATGTTAACAGGATTTATAGCGATGAGCGAACGACTAATTTGTGAATTAGTTATTCATCATTGGATCAGCGCTCTTTCACCTTTGTTTTTAAGCAGAATTCAAGGTCACTCCAGCAACTCTCATCCACAACCTGATCAGGACTCCTGTTTGGGTTCATATGGACAGCACCATAGGATGAAGTGTACACCACGCGCTTCACTCCCATATCTGCAGCAGCGTTAATGGCATTCTTCGTTCCCTCAATAGCAGCAGCCATGAGTTCCTGCATGTTTCACACACGATACAGGGTACATATATACTTTTGTGGCTTATGACATGGAAGTACTAGGCTGACAGTAGAATCGAACTAACAGGGTCGTTCTCTGAAACCGGGCAGGCGACATGGAAGACGCCCTCACAAAGCCTAAATGCCGCAACGAGCGACTTGTAGTCCAACACATCAGCACGGCACAGAGAGAGGCGTTCTTTGGCTCCGTCCAGTGCTTGCAGATGGGCATTCCTGCGGTCCTCTATACAAAAAGGGCGAAAACTGATTCATTATCTCTGCAAGAGAAGCATATAAAACTCAACCGATAAATAAATAAATAAACAAACCGAGTGATCCTGGACTATGTACTCACCAGGGTTCCTTGCGGTGCCCCTCACGCGGTAGCCACGCTGGAGCAGCTCTCTCACGAGCGAGGACCCAATGAAGCCTCCAGCTCCGGTCACACAAACCAGCGCGGGCTCGCCGGCCGGCAAGGCCATGCTCGATCGATCGGCCGGTCCTCGCCGTTGATGGCTGAGCTATGTTGATTTGGCGCGCCCTAGCTAGCTCCAGCACCGTCACAAGTGCTATAGGCTGCTAGACAACGACATATATATATACAGCCTCTTTGTTGGCTATCGTTTTTGACCAAGTCGGCGGTATGCGTTATCTCCAAATTCAGGAAGGAAAACGAGAGAAAGCGACGGTCTTTTATGTCCAATAATGTGAACCATGGCCTATCATCCGCTACGCAGGACATGCACCACATGAACATGACGGTAAGTGAGGGTTCCAGTTATTATCTTGATGATTAAAAACGAGCCTTCATGTGTAATACATGAACCTAATAACCAACTACTAACAGTTGTACGGGGACTAATTAAAGGATCCAACGGCAGAACAGCATGCCGAAGCACCTGCACGACGAAATAATTGCCTCATCTCGTCCATACATGTTTTTTTTCCCTTCTTGCATCAGTAACAAAAGTATCTTTCTTGAATAAAACCTGACCCACTTTTCATTTACATGTTTATCTCTCTTTTCTAGCTATATACTCTTGTTTGTTGGTATTTTAATTTCTTTGTTGGTGCATCACTTTGATTCTTTGTTAATAGGGGAATTCACATCCATCAGGTCTAAAATTCTATATCCCCGTCGAACAAAGACAACAGGAAAATGCATTTCCACCTTCAAGGAAATGAATTTCCATGTCGGGTCTCAAACGTCAATCTACACTCTTAGACGATAAAAAGTGGATTATAGGTGTGTTATGGTGGGCCAGGTCTACCCGTGCCGGAAGCGTAGCCGTGGCTGAGTAACGAGAAGCGCTCGGCACGCGAACCTCTGCGTGGTGACCGCGTCTAGTGAGGGCGCCGTTCCTAAAGCCCTCAAGTCTAGGATGTCAAATTTGGCTCAGTTAGTCAATTTGAGGTTTATTAATCAATTTGTTCAGTTTGTCAGGACGTGGCTATAAAGCCTAAACACTTTGTTAATTTAAGTTAGGGTCTTTTGTGCAACTATCCTGTTTTGGAGTCTAATTGCTCGTTTATCCCTATTTTTTTTTAACTTTACTTGTTTGCCTCTGTTTTTCAAATCCGAAGCCTCCAGTTGCCCCTGTCCTGTGAAGTCTACTTCACGGTGTTTAGTCCAGGCTAAAAAGACAAAAATACCCTCACTCACTGTCGAGTGGACCCTACATGTCATCCCAACTCAACTCTCTCCCTCTCTCACTAGTGAGTGGACCCCTCTCACTGTTTGTGCACGGGGAGCCCCTGCGACCACCCACTCACGCACCGGCCGCGCGCCGCCCCAGGGGTGAAGGATATGGGACGAGGTGAGGAGAGGACAGGGCAAGTCGGCATTCCTGGGAGGGGCCGCCATTGCTGCACCGTAGAGGAGGGGGCACCATTGCCGCGCCGCAGAGGAGGGGCCACCATAGCCGCGCCACAGGGGAGGTTAGCGCCACCACTAGGACATGGGCCCCGCTCCCTGGAGTCTGGCCGCGCTTCTGGTCCGCCGGTGCGCCGCGTCGTGCCGCGTCGCCGGCCCACCCGCCGCATCCCCACGCCTCCGCGCGCCAGATGCCCTGCGAAGCCGCTGCCTCACGCCCTGCGCTGCTGCTTCGTGCTTCACGCGTCGGCTCGGGTGCCCGGCTCCGCCCAGGCAAGCTATATAAGGAGGGTGCCCCCAGGGTTTTCCATCATATCTCTTCTATAGATCAAAAGCTAGGGTTTCGTCCTCCATCCAAGTAGAAGAGGGTCCCTCTAGTTCATCTAGTTCTAGTTCTAGATCATCTAGTTCTAGTTCTAGTTCGTCTAGTTGTATTCTAGAAAATAGAGGGAGAGAAGAGGAGAGAGCGGAGGAAGAGCCGGGTCTGTCGGATCTTCCTCAACATTGTATTTTTACAGCAACTAGTTCGTCTTCCAACTACTCTCCAGGTTCATCAATTCTTAATTCCTGAGTTCTTTATTTACTTTCAGCATTTACTTTCAAGTTATTTATTAGATTCTCACTTGCATCAAGTGCTCTAGTCTTTGCATCGCTAGAGTAGTAATTAAAAGGTTAGGTGTGGAGCTTAGTCTTGCAATTACCTGGAATTACACCCAATCCTGCGGATTGTTGTGGTAGCCCTAGGGTAGTGACAACCCTAACGGCCGATGTAATCCACCTCGTTCTGATTGGTGTCTGTAGGACCGTAGTCAGAGTTTCTTAGCCCCCATCTCATCCCTTTCTATGGTTGGTGTTCTGATGTCCCGAAATAAGTAATTTCGAAGTAACCTTGATTCATAGATCAATTAGAGAATTCATAGGAAAACATCCTCTCTCTCCACAAAAACATATAGTTATCCTTGGGCGATCTTAAACCTTACCTAGTACACTTCGCGTTCCCCGTGGAAAATCGATACCTTGGAATACTTCCGGGTGAAAGCTACATCGGTATCCGTACGCTTGCGGATTTATCTGTAAAAAAAGGGAGAAGGGAATTTGCAACCAGACCAATACCCGCACAAATATGCGGAGGCTGGGGCTCGAACCCTGGACCAACCGGTAACAAGTGGTAAGACGCTACCACTGCACCAGGGCCGCCTTTTTTTTTTAAATACCCAACAGCCCACTGGCCGCGTAGCCCACCGGCCGCGCAAGGGAACGGGAGGAGGAGAGGGGTTGTGTCCCCTCGAGTGAATTGGATAAGGGGCACTTTCGTCTTTTTTTATTTCTCAGACATTTTTTTATGGCCTTAATATTTAGGGATCTGATGGAGGACTGATTCAGGGGCAGACGGAGGCTTCGTCTTCGAATTTGAAAAACAGCAGACAAACGAGCAAAGTTAAAAAAAAAGAAGTAAACGAGCAATTAGACCTAAAAAAATAAGGACAGTTGCGCAAAAGACCCTTTAGTTAAGTTGGAGATTGACTAATCTCTCCCGCTCACTTGTGCCCTCGTGTTCTACAGCAAGCCCTTCACCATCCGACACATGAAGGCGGCGGCCTACAAATGGGAGCTCATCAGGCTCATTCAGGCCGTGCGTCATTTGTGGCCCTATCTGTGGGGTCTCCGCTTCATTGTCAAGACCGACAACTTCACGCTCAAGGACATGCTCAATCAGCGGCTCTCTACTGTTTCCAAGCACACCGTCACAAAAAAAATACTATTTCCTAGCACCAATGAATCAGTGAGCTTTTCGGCTTCGATTTCTCCATGGAGTACCTGCTGGGCGCTTGAATACTATGGTGGAGCTACCAGAGGAGCCCAGCCTGGTGGCACTTTCCGGACCGAGGTTCGCCCTCTATGACGAGCTCTAGGCGAATGAACACCTGCGCCACCTCTGTGACACCATCACCATGTCCAGCAACATGCCTTGGCATTTCGAGGGGGGCCTCATCCATGTGGCCCGTGCGTCTACATTCTGGCAACATCCAACATTCTCCCAGCCGTGCTCTAGCTCGCCCACACGGTCGACCAAGAGGGCGTTCAGAAGACTCTACAGCAGCTACACCTCGACTTCGCTGTGGACCACAACCATGCAGTCATGTGCAGCTTTGTGCACGTATTTGTTGTCTGCCAACGCAACAACACCGAAGCGCTTCACTTGGCTGGCCTCCTCCAATCTCAGGATGTTCCATCACACGCCTGATCTACATTTCATTAGACTATGTTAAAGGGGCTCCCGAAGGTTAATGACAAGTGTATCATACTCACGGTGGTCGACCGCCTTTTGAAACACACTCACTTCATACCACTCGGCCACCGCTACACGATGTCCTTAGTTGCTCATGCCTTCTTCAACGACATTGTTCTGCTCCATGGCTTCCGGCCTCCATCGTCAATTATCGGGATCCCGTATTAACTGGCCATGTTCAAGATGGCGGGCTCAAAGTTGCATGTGAGAACCGCTTTCCACCCCCAGACCGACGAGCAATCAAAGGCGGTCAACAAAACGATCACCATGTACTTGTGCTGCATCATGGGGGATCGCCCTCACGTTTGTTTGAAGTGGCTACCATGGGTTGAGTACTGCTACAACACTTCCTTCCGCTCCTCCTTGCATCTGGAGTGATGGTATGGTGGTCCAGGTCTACTAGCGCCGGAAGCACAACCTTGGTTTAGCGACGCATAGGGAGAAGCACGTGGCGCGCGGCCTCTACGTAGTGACCGTGTCTGACGCGTGCGCCACTCCTGAAGCCTTAAAGTATAGAATCTCATGTTTGTCATAGTTAGTTGATTTGAAGTTTGTTAGTCAGTTTGTTGAGTTTGTTAGGATCATTTGTCTATAAAGCCTAAACACTTGGTTAATAGCAAGTTAAGACCGAGAGTGATTTGTAAACTTTTTGGTCTCTCCCGGTTTTGGGTTAATAAATTTTCAGTAGGAGCCTCTGGCTCCTCCTGTTTCCTCAAAAAAAAAAAAGACCGAGAGTGATTAATCTCTCCCGCTCCCTTGTGCCCTTGTGCTCTCGCTCTCTATTTTGATGCGCTACTATGGCCTTCTTTTTGGTGGCCACCGAAAAAACCCAAATCCCCTCAGATAAGGGGAGAGTTGCATCTCTCTCAATCCAATGAGGCGCATCATAAGTGTCACTTCTTCTTATGCGCATCCGCCGAGGAGCTGTGTCCTCCCGCGACCATCCACTGTGCCATGGCTGCCTACCCACATGGTGACAACCAGAATTTTAGATTTTTCTAGTGGTGTGGGCTTCTCCTATTGTTTTGGTTCAAAATTTAGAATAAAATTTTCCTACTAAATGCCTTCTGGCAGATTTCCAGGTGCTATGACTAGTGGTATTGTTTTACTACTACCTAATTAAAACACTAGAAGAAACCCACCACTTTGGTAGCGACCGTCCGGTTCGCCACGGCCACCTCACCATCCAGCCTCACAGATCTGGAGGAGAAGAAGAGCAGGGGCGCCGCCTCCGGCGTCCGTTTATTCATCCAAGGCAATGTGATCAGGGGCGGGCCCAGGTAGTACCAATGGTATTCAAATGAATACCCAATTTTTTTTGCTATAAATTTTATACATATAGTGTGTATATATATATATATATATATATATATATACACACACACACACACATTTGTACTGAAACAAGAAAGAAACCAGAGTAAGTGACTAATCTATAAAGAATTTAGTCCAAAATACATTGCTATATATTATGTCATATATCTATACAGTATTGTATATGCCAAATACTATGCTTTGTTAAAAAATATTTCCTTCTATTTCTCCAATACCCACACTCAAGATCCTGTATCCGCCATTGAATGCTATGGCCTAAGGTGGGTCTGGAGGACCGATCGATATGCAAGTGCGACGCGACGACGAAACGGCCCAAGAAACGTGTATATGACGGGGACAAGCCGGACTGCCTGTCGCACACGCGCACAGCGGCACAGAGGACGACGAAAACGGGGCAAGAAACGCGACGACGAAAACGGAGCAAGATGACGAGACTGGAAGCGGTGGCCCGTCATCCCATCTGGATCGATCCGCCGCTATCGTCCCACGGCCCACGGCACGGACGCCAAATCTGCCACGCACTGGCACAGAATAATGAACGCCGCGCCGTGCGGAGGATTGTGTCCAAGGCTCCATCTCAACAGCCGGGGAAGCTGGCTGTGTCGCTTGTCCTCGCAATTTCTTATTTTCCTTCCAGACCTCCAGTCTTGGCCGACTGGATAATCTCCGCTGTCCGCTCCCTGCCTACAAGTACGGGCTCATAGTGTGCTCCATTTCATCACAACACAAGAACACTACTCATCGCTCACCTACGTGCAGATTAACGAATTAAGCTGCAGGCCGTCCACTCACTGACCGGCCATGGCGAGGATCCACCTCTACGTCGCCTTGGCCTGCGCCGTCGTCCTCACGTTCGCCGCCCCAGCCCTCACCGGCGACCCCGACCTGCTCCAGGACGTCTGTGTCGCTGACTTCACCTCCCGTGAGTAGAATCGAAATCTACCGTCGGTCTTCTCAAGTCTTTTCTTGCCACCTTTTCTTGGCTTGCTTGCTTCTTGTCCAGCTGATCTTCTTGTCGTCGACTTGCTGCTGAGTCAGTGCTGGCCTGACCCATCCGTGCGTGCACCGTGCAGCGGCCAAGCTGAATGGGTTCCCGTGTAAGGCGAACATCTCGGCGGACGACTTCTTCTTCACCGGGCTCAGGTACCCCGGCAACACCAACAACGCGGCGGGCTCCTTGGTAACGGCGGCCAACGTGGAGAAGTTCCCGGGCGTCAACACGCTGGGCGTCTCCATTGCGCGCATCGACTACGCCCCGGGCGGCCAGAACCCGCCGCACACGCATCCGCGCGCCACCGAGATCATCTTCGTCCTCGAGGGCACGCTCGAGGTCGGCTTCATCACCACCGCCAACGTGCTCTTCACCAAGACCCTCTGCAAGGGGGACGTGTTCGTCTTCCCCCGCGGCCTCGTCCACTTCCAGCAGAACAGGGGCCACGGCCCTGCCGCCGTTGTCGCCGCCTTCAACAGCCAGCTCCAGGGCACACAGCAAATCGCCATGACGCTCTTCGGCGCCACGCCACCTGTCTCTACCGACATCCTCGCCAAGGCCTTCCGCATCGGCGACGGGGAGGTGAAGCACATCAAGGCAAACTTTGCGCCCAAGTAGAAGAGCAGGCAGCGTCTTCCAATATAATATATGTCTGCATTCGCTGATTTCTCAATAAATCCCGCGGTGTATTGTGGGCGTTAGTGAGCGCAGTGTGCAGTTCGATTTGTTCATCTTCGGTTTGCTTCGAGACATTGCTGACCACGCTTGTTGCTAATTTGTGTGGAGCAATTGCTAGTCCTGCTATATTAACAAATAAGATAAATAATAAGTTTTATGGTTTGCGTTGCTTTGACTTTTGGGTTGGTGGGGGTTGGATAAACTCGTCCCCACCTACTTTTTTTTATAAATCCACATATGCCGGTGAACCGGCTGGTGGAAAAACTGCCATTACAAGAGTTGCATATGTAGCGAACCCAGGATCGAAAACATGAAAACTAAAATAAGAAAGAGATGAGGTTTACATAGGGAAGGAGTTTCTCGACTTTAGAGCCAATGCTTCTTTCTTGGAGGGGATCCGGTGACTCCAATCCCGAGCTGAGTTTTTGCACGCAGCTTTGAGGCGGGCAATATCAGAGTTTAGCCCTCTGAACATTATGTTGGCATTTCTTAGCGCGATTACCAAAAATAGACTTAGAGCCTAATCCTGATAACAGCGCCAGAAACGCTAAATGGCTTTACTTGACATATTTACTAGAAACTGGTTCTAGCAACTATGCGAATGTTGCCAAGAGATAGATCACATCCTATTAGAATAAATATCCGCAAGCGCACGGATCTATCATTGCAGCATTTCACCCGGAAGTATTCAGGGTATCGTTATTTATATTTTCCCAAAGGAAGGCATGGGGTAGTTAAGTAATCTAGCATGGGTATGAATATAATATCTAGCATGAGGAGAAACCGACCAATGTGCTATACAGGGGTAAGCATACGGTAATTTGGATAGTGGACACACACTTAGAGCAACCTCAAAGGAATAAAGGTAAAATAAAGAATAAAGAATAATCTACGCGGAGCAGGCAGGTCCTACATAGTCAATGCTAGAACAGCTAATTCCACATGTTATACAAGTCAAGACTCGACTATAGACAAGAAATATGGGGAGACCGCGGCAACTGGTCTGCCAGTCGATGGCTGCATTTACGAACTCCTACTCAACATGCGAACGTGGGAGATTACGAGGGACGGACAGGGCTGTCACCACCTGCCGTCTACCACCTCAACCGTGGCATGCCGACATATCCGAAGGTTCCCTCGCATCCGAACACCACGTCCGCATACTAAGGAGCTACCTACGTTCCCCCAGGACTCCCACCCTACGGATGGACGAGCTAAGACATAGGCAAACCCGAAGGTACATCGAACCGCTATTCCTCTCCTACAATCTAATCTAAACAAGTAAAGCATATGAACGATGAAGAACAATGTAGAACACGATGAACAACTCTCATAAGAACTATGGCCTAGTTCTTGATCATCGAATATATCGTGTACTAGACTATACTCTAGTTCATATGCACGACTATATAAATAT
Organism: Themeda triandra; assembly: GCA_018135685.1. NCBI lineage: Eukaryota > Viridiplantae > Streptophyta > Magnoliopsida > Poales > Poaceae > Themeda > Themeda triandra. The sequence goes on from JAENPR010001870.1 coordinate 98,848, forward strand.
GATGAGAACTTGACTAAGGAAGAACGCTCCATAGATTTATACCAAGAGTGTAGCTTTTCTTCCTGGAGACAAGCTCTCCAAGTAGCTTTGCCTAGCTCCAAAGGACTAACACTAATGCTAAAAGAACAAGTGAGAGGTGTAGAGATGGCTCCAAATGGTGTGTGTATTGGTGGGGGGCCTCTCCTCTTCTTTTATAGGGCGCTGGAGGCGGTTCGGGGTTAGTGAGGTAAAAGCACCAGCGAAACCGTCATGCCCCAGATGGAAGGAGGCAAACCGCCTTGGCCGGGCCCTGCGGCACGGTCGGGCGGCGCGGCTTGTGGGCACGGGTGGCGCCGGCCGCCTTTGGCGTGTGGGCTCCGGGCCTGGGCCGCGCTTTTCTTTGGTGTTTTGGCCCACTTCGACCCGAGGTGGGCTGCCTTGTTTTCTTTGCCTTTTTACGCCTTCCGAAAAGCGCCTTTTTATTCGGGAAATTCCTACACTTGGTGTATTTTCTGCAAAACAATATTTTCTCCAAGCACAGGGGGAACTAGGTCAATAGTAAAGATATATGTGCAATAAAATATTTATTTCCCCCATAATGATCTATAATTGGCGTATAAAAATCGGAGTTAAGGACCGCCAACAAGATCCCCCAAGCTTACCCCTTGCTCGTCCCGAGCAAGTCTTTGCTTTGGGTTGTTGATCAGGGGTTGCTTCGATGCCGATCATATCTCAAGTGTACAAGATAAAAGAGAGCGTTCTACTATTATTTGAATAAATTGGCAATTATATCTTCTCTATGATTCCTGATAGAGTGGGGCTTCTAGTTTTCTCAAGTCTTGGACGATTGCAAAATAGAACAGTTTCAAAGACCGGTGCTTTTCATTCGTCCCAAGATCAACTTTCAGTCCGGTGGTTTTGTAAGTTTTTATAAATAGACCAAGTTCTTCAAATGACCCACTCGATCGCTCAAATGTGTATAGTAACCTCACCAAAGGCATTTTAAGATTTTGCCTTCTTCCTACCACTAAAAGCCGAGAGTGGAGTTCCGGGTAGGTATGTAAGTGGGCATACTTATATCACATATATTGTAAGGTCAAGGATCGAACCTTACGGAGATTAAGCTATACACCTTGATTGAGATGTGCAAGTGTGTGGATGGATGAATGATGATTCCTAATTTTTGTGGTATTTTTAGGTCTCCATGCATCATGACATACTCTCTTTTATTGGTGGATGAGATGAAGAGGAATGATGGGCTAACAAAGAGGATCTAAAATTATTCTCTCATTTCTTCTTTTTTTTTTAACGGGAATCTAAGACTTTTCCCGTTTGCCTACAAGAGTGGTAAATCCTATAACTATATATATCTCTCTTTTTTTTTCTTTTCTTTCTTTTCTCTCATTTTTTTCTGACTAAGAACATAGCCCATAACTTTATTGATGGAAAGGATGAGGTGGAGAGAGATGTCATGATGAACAATGCATGGAGAATTTTGCAAACTACAAGAGAGGGTTGCGCGATCCTCAGGGTGAGGGTCGGCATTTTTATTTGGTGGAAAGAGTGGTGCGCAACTCTCAGTGTAAGAGTCGGCGGATGGTAAATGGTGCATGTTGTGCGTAACTCTCAGTATAAGAGTTGACGTTTATTTGGTGGGTGCAAGTGAATCTCAATCATGGGTGTAGAGTCATAATCTCGCGTCGGTAACAATCCGACCGAACTCAATGTACGAACAAACAGCGTATGAAGGTTCTTACACTACAGATAAATCATATGGCTCTGGTGGGTATTTCGCGATCATTAAGGAACTATTGTTTTTGAAATTTTTGAAACAAAACTCCGGAGATCAGGTTTTCTCAAAGGGACAAAGTCATTGTTGTGGTCTATGTCACTATATCATATCTATAACCTAGACAAGAGTAATTGTACGCAACCCACTAGATCAAGTTTCTAGAGCATGATAGTGTAAAGCCGATAAACCCAAATATTAGAGAAAACTCTATTTTAAACAAGTACAAGCGAGACATAAAATAGCGCAACCAATCATTTCAACATGGGTAGAATAGCTTATTCTACACATAATGGAATGGAATATATATAATATACGCCGTAAATACGAGTAATACTGGCTCGCGGTCAGTATGATCAGTATTAGTCAGTACGCGTCAGTATCAAACGTCAGTATTATGAAAATACTGACATATGAGTAAATTACGGAAATTTGTTTGGTAAAACACTCGGTAACTAAAATTGACCGCAAAATCTTGAATAGTACCGAACCGCGTCCGATATCGATCCCAGTAGAACGCAGCGTCGATATCATGAAATACTGAATATACCGACACTCGAGTACTGGGTGGTTAGGTATATGATTGGTGTAGAATAA
>JAENPR010001546.1:0-140246 GCA_018135685.1 Themeda triandra
CGAGAGGGGCCGCAGGAGACCGGTGGAACCCCGTGCGTGCCCAACGGAGCGAGGGAGGAAGAAATAGAAAGGAGGGTGGCCTTGCCGTGTCGTAGTCAATAGCGCGGCAGGACGAGTCATGTAAGTGGTCGCAGCCTCTATCGAGACGAGCGGTGGTATAATTTGGTCAATACCCGAGCATTTTACGGGCCGGGTCGGGTTCCTCCGGGCCGGGCCAAAAATATCGGGTTTTTGGTCTGCCCATGATCTCGCCCACGACTTGATTGGGCCTCATTTTTCGGGCCGGCTCCGGGGGGCCGTCCGCACACTTTATAGTGTAAAATTGTTAAAATAGTATTTCGGGCTCGGGCTCGGACCAAAAAATTTAGCGGGCTGCTAGATCCTGTCCGTGACCCCGTCCCGCAAGGTTTGTGGGCGGGCTAAAACCCATCGGGCTCGGGCCGGGCTTAATTTGTTGAGGTCTAATTTGGTCTTTTTTTTTTTTTGGGAACTGAGGTCTAATTCTGGTCGTGACGGGAAGTTTGCGCACTGTTAGTTTTCAAAAGAAAAGAAATTTTTCTAATGGTGTTAACCTTTTAGATACAGCTTTTTTAATAAATAGGTTAAAAAGGTTATAAAAAAATCCACTTTCAGTCCGGGCTCCTAAGTCCTAAGCGCACTTAAAAAAAATTTCAGCGCACTCCGTCTAGGCAAGCCGCGCCAGTCATGTTCGCTATCTGCCAGCGGCGGCTCCTCCGCCTCCGGCAAATCCCCTCCGCCGCCGGCATAAACCCCGGCCAGCCCATCCCCAGCGCCGCCCTCCTCTCCCACGGCTGCTCCTCAGCTGCCGTCGCGGGCGTCCCCGTCTCCGAGCCTGCCCAACCACCGTCTCCTACCTCGTCTCCTGCGGGCTCTCCCCCGCCGCCGCGTCCGCCTGCAAGCACCGCATCCGCTCCACCGACAACGCCGACGCCGTCCGCGCGCTCCTCCTCAACTACGGATTCACTGACGCGACATCACCATGGTTGTCCGCGGGGAGCCGATTTGTCCTCATCCTCGACCCTGACCGGATCCTCCGGCCCAAGCTCGATCTTTTCGCTTCCTCCACGTCAAGCCGCGGAGGCTCGCCAACGCCGACCCTCCTCACGCGCAGCCTCACAAGCGCCTTCCTGCCCTGCGTCCAGTTCCTCCGCGGCTTCATCGGCGTCGACAGCGATGTCGGTTCCGCGATCTGCCGCGCCCCGCGAGCCCTCCAGTTCAACCTGGACAAGAACATGCGCCCGGTCGTGGACGCTCTCCGCCGACTCGGCCTCCCCGACAAGTCCATCTCGAAGCTCCTCACCATCGACTTGGGCGTGCTCACAGTTTCGGTCGACCGCATAACCCAGATCTTCGATGACATCAAGGCGCTCGGTCTGGGCGTAACAGACACGGGATTTATCTACTGCATCAGCCGGTTCAGCAACGTCAGTAGAGAAGCGTGGCTGCGAAAGGTGGCCCTGTACCGCAGCTTCGGGGTTTCTGAGGGCGACCTCCAAAAGGCGCTCAAGAGGCAACCCACCATACTGGGCTTCTCTGATGAGAACATAAAGAAGAAGCTCCGGTTCTTCTTGGATGACTTGAAGTTTGAACTAAGCGAAGTAATGGAGCGACCTGTGCTCATAGGGTAGAGCCTGGAGAAGACCATAATACCAAGGTGTGCTGTGATAAGTGTTTTGATAAGGGAGAGAAAGATGGGAGCGTATCGTGTGCAACCGACCTTCGTATGCAACCTTTGCAACATCCAATAAAAGGCGCTAGATCTATATCCGATGGCCAGATTAAGAGGTGGGTATTTTTAACACTTAAACCCCCCACCATTAGTTTTACTAACTAAAAAATTTCCCTGGACACCCCACCGTTCGGTTCCGTGATCTAATTCCGTCCCGTCGGTCCGTTTCCACGCAGCTCGGTTCCGTCGTCCGTTTCCACGTGCTCGGAACGCCGCCGCTGCTCGGTACTCCCGGCACTCGTACTCCTGCGCTCGGTACTCCTACATAATGCAGTAGAGTAGCTGCAAGCAAACCAAAAGCAAGAGGAAAGATAGGAAAGCGTGGAGATGAACTCGTAAACAAAGCTTCGTTTGGTTTAACTCAACTCGTCTGACGCTCGTATCGTTCATCGTCATGGCTGGCCTACAATTTGGAAGTCGTCAGTGTGTGTGAATTCCAAACTGAAAAACATCCCTGCAGATCGAGCAGCTTCATCACTGCATGCACTGCAACTCGATCGTTCTACTTTACTCTTGTGTCAAAATTAAATTAAACATGGCCGGGTGCCGGAGGGGAAAAACATCCAACAATGATCAGTACCAGATCGATAGCAAAAAATTCACTGACACACTAAAAATTCACTGATATTACATCTGGTGGCATAAAGAAAACAATCAGCCATCAACCTTATTTGGGCAATTCCGTGCATCATGATCCGTTACTATTTGCTTGTATTTTCCACACCGCCGTTTTTTGGTTCCTTCTTCTCCTTGCTCTTCATAATTCTTTTGACTCGCCCTCTCGGACACGATATCGTTGGCGGATGTATTTGTATTTTGTCCTGGAATTTTCCACCAAGGAATGTTTTGAACTCATCCTGCTTACTAACGCAGCAAAGCAGCGGGAACGATCTTTTGTAGAGGTTCCACTAGGCTCGATAAACTAGAACACAAAAAGTCAATCGCCGGTTCAGAGTTCTTGGCCATTTGTACTAGATCTTCAAACGTGTTACGGTAATGTGAAATTTTTTTCGCATTGCCGGTTCCATAGGATCTTTAGCCTTTTCGTCGAGAAGGTTGCTTTGTCATCATCGAAGAACACTTCGCTGCAAAATCAAATATCCGATCAACACTATAATCACACTAAACAATTTTTTTTGTTAAAAACAGGGTATAAACTAACCTTTTACATTTTTTCTCCCATCTTTTCATAATATAAGCCATTGGGATCTCATCTTGTTTATCAGCTCTAAGCACTTGTATGATATGACGACATGGAATGCCATCGGACTCATAAAATTTGCAGGAGCACGTACCAAACATATTAGACTTGTTCATCTGAACAACTCGCTCTTTCGCATTGGCTGCTGATTGTGAAATATTTTATATCTTCACACTCTGAAATACCTTGAATGAAGCAATGGTCTCTCGCAATTTTAATTTGTTCCTGAAATTTGAAGAAAACTTCATGTGTGTAAAGCACACTGCATTGCTTCATCTTCATCAGTTGTTTCATCCACATGCAAAACCTATGAGCTGTTTCTGGCAGAATCTCAGCGATAGCAGCAATCATGCTCGCATCTTCACCAGTTGTGATTAGATGCGGTGCTACTCCACCCATAGCCTTGAGAAAGAACAACCATACATATGACTCGATCTTTTCATTGGCTAAGAACGCTGCCCCAAGGAAAACACTTTGCAAGTGATGATTGACTCCAGAAATGGCACAAATTTCATGTTATACTGGTTGGTGGTATACGTTGCATCTACCGAAGTCACGTCACCAAAAACATTATAGTTTTTCCGCTTAAAGCATCTGCCCAAAATACACGAACAAGTCATCCCTCATACACGAACAAGTGATGATTTACTTCCTTCTTTCGCTCATGTTGTGCCACAAACATTTGTGCATCTGCATCCTTGATTTTGGTTCTGAGGTCACGATAATAATTTTGCACATCCCTCTTGGAGCAGCCAACCTTTTCAAACCCACCCTCACTGACATGGAGAAGTCGATATGCCTGTGAGGTGCCAATGCTAGCCTTCTGACAATTGAACAAAGTACTCTTAACCCTCTCACTGACTCTACGATTGGATCTTAGCAAATGTCTTTTATCTGGCGAAACAAAACCATGGCTGTGCTCGTCAACCATTGAAACTATTCGATACTTCTTGTCACTGTCAAGCTTTACAACAATATGTGCCGGACAACCACATCTAGTTTCCATCAGTTTTGGTGGCTTTCTTTTTTCCCAGATTCTTCACTAGCATCTGGTACCTTCTCCTTAGTGAACCCTTGTCTTGAACAATAATACCTCTTGCCTAATATTTCCTCATCTCCCTTCCTCTGCTGACCAATACGAACAGAGAAACCAACATCATGTGCATATGACTTATAGAATTTCTCAACATCTGAGACACTATCAAACATCATTCCAACCACTGGCTTCAAATGTTCTTTAGAATTTATGTTGCTTGTGTCGCTTGTTGCCTATAGACGTGTAAAATATGTATGAGCGAAAAAATCAGTAGAACTATTGTTGTAGTCGAACGTTTCTTTGCAACTTACTGCTACACTCGGCGAAGATTCTGTCCGTGGTGTGCGTGGATGTTCAAGGTAGGCTCCAAGTCCTGCGTCGATGGCCTCAATGGACACAGAACCAGCGGTGATATCCATGGCGACGTCGTCGATCTCTATGGCCGCGCCGGCGCCTGAACACAAAAAACCGTACGTAGGGTTTAGGGTATAGACATGAACGACACTACGAATGAGACGCTAGTACGGACGTACCCATACCTGCACTGGCGGCGGCATCACGATCCAGGACGTCGGTGGATTCAAATGCCGGGTGGCGATCCATGGAGATCTATGGCGACGTTGCAGAGGACGGACGGACTGGCGATCCGGTATGACGGCGATGGAGCGGGAGAGCCTGGTTCCTGGCGATGTCGATACGGTAGGAACGGACGCTGGCGTGAAGACCAAGCGGCGGCGGCGTTCCCGGCCCGAGAGGCGCGGCGTGCTCAAGGAGTTCGAGCGGCGGCAGCGTACCGGACCGACGGAACGAGCGGAGTACGAACGGACGGATTAGATCATGGAACCGAACGGTGGGATGTCCAGGGAAATTTTTTGGTTAGTAAAACTAATGGTGGGGGGTTTAAGTGTTAAAAATACCCACCTCTTAATCGGCCATCGGATGTAGATCTTGCGCCTGTTATTGGATGTTGCAAAGGTTGCATATGAAGGTCGGTTGCACACGATACGCTCCCGAGAAAGATTGACCCCAACATCAAGTTATCTTGGGCATTGCTTGGTAGTGCCAAGATTTTCTCCGAAAGGTACGTCTTGAAGCATGCTCAGGATGTGCCAGATGTTGTTAAGGCATATGAGGGTAAAATTGCATTTGAAGGATTTAGGGATCGGGATGTTTTAGTTCCACTGAAGCCATGAGGCTAGTTTAGTAGGTTTAGATCACAAGGTTAGGTCAAGTTTGCAGTGCCACCTATTCACTGAAGCATCTGCATAGCTTTTGCCATTTTGTAACCTCTGGCCTAACAATCTTGAAATGTGGATCTTGTGATGTTTCTGAAGTATCTGGTATGCTCAACGCCTTATTCAGTATTTGTTTATATAATTTTGATGAAGGCTCTTCCAATAATATTGGGATCTTGAAATATGTTGCTGTAATGACTGTAGTTAGTTTTGGGATGAAGGCTCCTTTGTCCTTTTTAAGCGATAAGTTTTTCATTTATTCACAACTGAGAATATTCAGTGTATTCATCCACTGAGTTTCATATACAGATCAGTTAGGCATTTAAAAGTGAAAGCTTGTCTGCTCTCTTTACAAAAGGGTTCTTGTGGGTTTGATGCATTTCTTTAGTTTCTGTTGTATTTGTCAAGTTTGTGTATGAAAATTCCTATTCTAGATGTGGCTCTTGCCATGGTGAGTTACAATGCCGCCAATTTAATCGTAAGCTGGATAGATCACCATAGTGTAGATAAAGCTGATGAATCTGCTTATTGCTGTGTGCCTATGTTACATCAATAATGTAAGAAAACAATTTCTTTGGGAAATACAGAGTGGTAACAAATAGCTATTGACATAAGGTCGTCTCTTGTATAACCTTGCTAACTCCAGGTGAGTGGAGGGATGCCATAATTATCAGCATTGAGGCATTACTCGGATACTTATAAATATTACCTCAGTATGTGAGTGAACACAATATTTGAAAACTTCAGGGCTTCAGGCAATAATGAGCTTTTGTGCAACTGTTTCCACTGGAGAAGAGAGGTGCTCGAGGATTGACACCATGGTGCTCCACTATTTGCTCTCCAAACTTGCACCATTGAGCAGCATCTATTAGAACCTGCACTTGAGGTGTAGTTTGTGGTTTATCATTTGCTAACGTGCAATGTTTGACCTCGAAAGGATGCTCCGGTTCTTTGGAATTGTGGGCGTAGGGTTGATGATTTTTTAGCTGGTTCTCCAGTTCTTTTTGTTGTAGTGTTTTCTTCTAAATTTGGCAAATATTATTCTTAATAATGCTTAGCTGAAGTTTCATCAAGTTGCCATTTTTTTAGATCTGTGACAGTATACAAGTTTTACTTTATTTGTTAGTGTTTCATGCCACTATAACACATTTTAGATCTCCAGGCCACTATACCACATTTTAGATCTCCAGGCTGCTTGCTATATTATTAGGTCCAAGGTGATTCTTGGATATGCTATTAACTTATATAAATGAGGTTTGTTCAAGCATGTATGTTTCCAGTGTCCTAGTGACAATTTTCTCTATTCATCCATAATATGGTATATTTTCTATGAGGTAAGCTATTTAACCTCATTGTCAAATTGTCGTTTAGGGTCTATTGTGTTTTTACCCCTGTTTGAAGTCCAATTGTGATTCTGTCTTCTTTTGTCACTCCACACAGGCCTATTGCACACTTCCTGACACAGATGAACAGCTGTGATTGCAGCAAGTCAGCAACGTTCCATGCCTCCACCAGAAAATCCCATGTCCCAATCTTATTGTTCAAAAAGAAATAAAGAATCACAAAGGTTAATACATCATAAATCTGAAAAGGATGATCAACATGTTCCAATGCTAAACAACCAAAATATCTCGATTTCTCCTTGTAGTTTTGCTAGCTGTGCTGCAGGTCCATGGGAATGCATCGCTGGAGGCTGGAGTGCAACAAGTTGACAGAGTGCACCCAGTCAATTCTGATTATGTGTACATCTATGGCCTCCAATTCGTTGTTGCTAAACTAGGAGCGAGTGACAAGGACAATGGCAGTTGAGCCATGATCCACGCCATTGCAATGGGGATGTCATGACCAAGGCAGGTAACACACTAATAGCAGGTTGACAGTTCACTCTGTTGTGAGAAAAGCGTGGCATCGGCAGCCTTCCTGACAGTGAATGACAGAAGCCACACCACGGTGGCTCTAGAAGATACAGATCATCGAGGGTGCTAAAGAATAACTTACGAGGAATATATTGTGGTAAAGCTCAATTCAATTCTTGCTTGTTTGAAGAATTTACTAAGAGCAAAGTTTCCATATGACAGTATTATTGCTATGGAAGTGGTGGCATATTCGTACCAAATTTAACGCGGGTGAGCTGATGCAACTGGGCCAGGAGATTACATATTTACACGGGTGGTGATTATGATGGCCGAAGAACACAAGGAAAACATGAGGCACATTTGGGGCTGCAATCATTCATCAGGAAGGCTGGAGACCGCCTGAGCAGGGATGGTTGAGGATCAACTTGGATGGTGCGTTTCTGAGCACGCAATCCTTGGGGGGCGTGGGGGTTCATCATCAGGGATGCAAGTAATTCAGGGCTGATGCGAGACGCTTTGATGGCAGAAGCACTGATTTGTTAAAAGGCGCTGGAGCAGGCAGAGCAGTGTGCCATCTCGCCTGTTCAATTAAATAACAAAAGTTCAGTTAGAAATACTGCACCAGGATGTTGTTCTTTGGCAATTATTGCAGCCATTGGCTCTTACTGCAGGAGGAAATGGCATTGCTAACATGTTGAGATGATACTTTCTGTTTGCACTTCGTGCATATTGTTAACAAATTTACTAGTCTTCATATGGCTATAATAATATTCTACAAACTACTGAAGTACTTTTTACTTTTTGAATGGAGGACAATGCTTGGTTTCTGGGGCTGGCCACCGCAATTGGTTTAGCACAAATTTTAGAGAATGATACAGGTCTTGCTATCAGCAACAACCACATTAACAGAGCCACTGTAGAGCTAGTTTAGCAGAAGCAATTTGTCAGACCTAGTTCTGTATATGTCCTCAAGGTTCCCAAGTTAATAGCGCTCGTATATTTGATTAGTCGTGTTCTTGTTTCTACCAGATTCATCAATTTGTGCGAAAGATATCTTGTAGCTCACGGATGTCATTGTCTTATTTTCTAATCATCATATATAACCATGATTTCAGTTATTTTGTCAGACTATTTTTTAAAGTTATTTTGTCAGACCACTGTGACCTACCTTTCAGTGATAGCATTGACTGGAGGAGGTATACAGTCGCACTGAAGTGGAGTGATGTTTACCTGCTAAGAGTATTTTGAAGTTTACTAAGGAGAGTTCGTTGCTTCACACACTTCTCTGGTTAAGGTATGCTTATCTTGAGCAACAGAGTGACACATGGGTTTAGTCCCTGGCAAATCAGTAGCACACTAGCATCACGACTATCGCTAGGGAGTAACTAATGTCCTTTGGTTGTATTCTATCTGGTTGTTCTCTTGACTACCTTTTATTTGGTTGGCATTTCGATTTTGTTATCCTGATGTTTCAATGTAGAATTATACTAAGGCCTTGTTTAGTTGCCTGAAAAAAGGCTAGAAATATGACCCTCTCTCCATCACATCAACGTCATACCGTATGCATTTAGGCGTTAAAATTAACGGTAAAATAAATAACTAATTACAGTTAGATTAGTTGTAAATCATGAGATTTAATCTTTTTGATCCTAGTTAGGCTATGATTGAATAATATTTGTCAAATACAAACGAAACTTGGAATTTTAAAACCAAAAAGGCGACCATCTAAACAAGGCCTAAGAAGCCATCACCTTTTCTTTTTTTGGTTAAGACAAGGAGCAATCAATTTTGGTATAGCACCATTCCAAGCAATCACCAGTAATTGCTAGTCCACAAGGATGTCGGGTAGCATTCACCTGCCATCCCACATGATGCGTTTCACATGATCATGCGTATGAACTGTGGCTACAGGAGCCATGTTATCAAGTACTAAATCCAAGATCACCCCAGGATGATTCCAACAGAAGCCCCTGATCGCCTGACAAAGGCAACGTCATGTTTGACCACCTGGTAGCGCAGACAGAAGATGCCTGAACTGCTAGTTTTAAGTTTTAACATGGAGCACTGGATCTAGTAACGCCAGACAGCTGCCTGATGAGCTATGGCGAATGTCTGCATCAAGGTACATAATTAATACTTATGTAATTGTTGAGGCTGAACCTGAGTTGTGCCCTGTCTGTAGATTTTTATGCAGGAGCTGTCCGTTTTGTTTATTCTGTTTTCTCTAGGTTTGCTCACCCTGGAGTGGCAGCAAGGTTACACATGCTGCTGGATCCGGTTTTAGCTTCAATCGCTCGTAACGTAACGCTGTACTAGTTGTTGTAAAGTATTGCAAGATAATGCTGGTATTGATAGTATAGATCTGCATGCTGGCTTTATTTTGATCTGAGTGACAGAGGCTATGATAATCCGTTATCTTATCTTCAGCTTCATCTGTTTTATTTGTGCTTTGATACTACTGTTGTGATGTTTGATCTAGTTGCACACAACTGTACAAGCGGTGTTTATCTCTGCTTGTTTTAACTGGATCACTTGGCTTGTACAGTTGTACCAATAAACTGGAGACGGTCATGTTTGGAGAGTTGATCAAGGCTTCCAGTACACATGCAGCACGCACCCGCGGCAGTGCTTGACTATTGACTAGCACACGCCGAGCTGCTTTATGAGCCTACTAGCTTGCTTCACAAGCCTTGCCTTGACTGACTGCATACTGATACTGATACTGATACTGATACCACTCCATTTTTCTAATGCAGCATGTGAGCAGTGGACAGTAAACATGTCACGGGGGCGCATGCCGTTGCCGTTGCTTGGAGCCGTATATTTTCAGCTTATTTCCGGGGCATACTATATGGGTGCAGACGTGCAGTGGACTGGATGTTGTTAACCTGTCACTAGCTGGTAAGAACCCGTGCTTACTGGCTAAGCTCTGTCAATCACGTGCCACGAGGGAGGGCGGTAGGGACGTGTCCTAGTGCAGGGGCAGGAGGACGGGGCCGGCAGAAAAACCCCGGCCGACACGGCCGCCTGTTACATGCTCGAAGCGCTAAACGCCGCGGCTTCCCAAAACCCCAGAGAAGTTACTCTCTGCTTGCTGTGTGTGGCCTGTCCGTGACACGCCCGTGGTCCGTCTCGAGGAGGGCGACGCCACGATGGCCGATGGGCCATGGCGACGGTGGATGGAAGGAATACGAGGAAGACCACTGCATTCCCTGCTCCTGCTCGCAGCTGCGGACCGCCGGGCGCCGGAGCAGACATGGCGGGGCACCACGGTTTCGTCGCGTGCACGCGCCGGATGGACGGACGGTCCCCGGAGACACATGCCGATGGCTGCTAGCGCCTGCCAAAGCAGCTGCAGCCCATGGTGAATTGTTGGCCGGCTCCGGCTCCGGTGCACTGAACCGTGCCGGCACCGGCAGGTTCAAGAACCATCACGATTTGGTCGACCAGCACCGTTGATTGTGTGATCGCCAGACAGTGTCACTATCACAGTAAGGACAGATCACGAGATCCATCCACTGAAGACGCAAACGCCAAGATCACAAAAAGAAATATGCATGGCTTTCAATTTCACAATCGCAAAACACAGAGGATTAGTGGGTTAATTGATTCTCGCAGCACCTCCAAAATTAGTGACAGATCTACGTACACGCCCTAACAAACAAGCTCGCTCGCCTCTGTTGATTAAAACCGCCACCATCTTGCAGTAAAAAAGATTATTGCGATCACTAAACAACACGCACTACAAGGTCAGTTTTTTTCCCTCCTCACTCAGGGAACGGCGTTGCCGCTACTGCCCGCGGCGGCGCCGGTCGCCGTCGTTCGCTCGAGCACCATGACGGCGTCCCTCATGGAGGGCCGCTTGCCGGGCGCCATGGCGCAGCACGCGAAGGCGAGCCTGAAGCAGGCCAGCAGGGCGTCCTCCCGGCCGTCGGCCTCGCCGCGGAGGGTGGGGTCGGCCATGCGGAGCACGCGGCCGTGCTCCTCGGCGGCGACCAGCCCCGCGTGCCACTGGCAGAGCTCCACCTCCGAGTAGACCCGCCCGGAGAGGAGCTCCAGCAGCACCATGCCGAAGGCGTACACGTCCCACTTGGCCGTGGGCCGCAGGTTCTTGAGGCACTCGGGCGCCTGGTACGGCGCCGGGGCGGCGGAGGACGACGACGACGCTGCCACCGCCGCCGCGGACGACGAGCCGCAGGGGCTGGCGCCCGGGCCGGGCATCTGGGGCGACAGGTCCGGCAGGCTGCTCGTCGAGTGCATGGAGCGCTTGCTCCCGAACAGCCGCGCCGACGCGCCCGCGCGGTAGTGCACGGACGCCGCCTCGCCGGAGAGCAGCCGGTCTAGGCCGAGGTCGCCGATCAGGGGCTCCATGTCGGCGCCCAGCAGGATGTTGCTCGGCTTCAGGTTGCCGTGGACGCCCTTCTTCTCGTGGATGTACGCCAGCCCGCGCGCCACGCCGCGCGCGATCCGCAGCCGCGAATCCAGGCTCAGGTGCAGCGGCGACGACGACCCGAACCGCCCTGCAGACAAGACGCAGCAAAATCATCCTCCGGTCATTAAGTTGTGGAGTAATTTTGCAACTACTCAAGCAACCAAGGACACTTCTTTCAGTACTACGTATTTTGCTTGATCTGCAGGTTAAGAGGACTGTTAGCAGTACCAAAGGGACGACGAGTCTTCAAGATTTCCAGCAAAATTGCAATGATTTGTGTGAGCAATGACAATTTTTTTTTTTTTGCACTATCAGTACCTATGACCAGTATCAGTACTACTAATGCGCATTTAAGCTGCAGCACGTACGATCAGTAAAGTGGCATCTTTTGATAGGACTCTCAAGCCGTTGCAGATTATCAAGTTCGCAGTTATGAACTGTACTACAAGTGCATCACCAGTTCGGTTAACATGTCGGTGTCAAATCAAGCAACTTTCCGATGCAATTTAATTAGTAGTATTGAATGAAAGTTAGTGCTGAATGAATGTGGTAACTCAAATGCAAAATAGACGGAATCAGAGCAACTTACTGCTGAAGGCGATGTTGGCGAGGCTGCCATTGGGGGCGTAGTCGTGGATGAGGAGCTTCTCGTCGGCGCCCCAGTAGAACCCTCGCAGGCGGAGGATGTTGAGGTGGCGGAACCGCGCGACGGCGCGCACCTGGGACTCGAAGTCCTTGAGCTTGTCGGCGCCGCCGCTCTCGCCGATGCGGCGGACGGCCAGCGCGGTGCCGTCGGCGAGCACGGCCTTGTACACGATGCTGGACCCCGTGGCGCCCAGGATGTAGGCCGACGCCTTGAGCAGCGTCTCCATCTCCAGCTCGCCGTCGCCGTCCACCGTCACCAGCGTCGCGGGCGCGGGGGGCGCCTGCTGGTGGGGCGGCAGGCTGTGCTTCTTGCTGCTGCCGCCGGGGTCCTGCGGGGTGCTCCGGCCGATGAAGCTCCCCCGCTTCTTGAGGTCCTCCTCGTCGTCGGACTCGCCGTCGGATGAGATGGAGTACTCGGAGCTGTCCGAGCCGTCGGTCCGGCGGCCAATGCAGCACCCCGTCGACGTCGACGCCCTCTCTTCCTTGCCTCCGGCGATGTCAAGCGTCTTGACCCCGCCGCCGTCGAAACCTCGCGTGCTCTTCATCTGCAGCGCCGGCGTTGATGGGTCATCCCGCTCCCGACGCTCCCGCCTCTTCTTCCTGACGTGGTACGCGTACATGAAGAGCATGAACAGGAGCCCGACGCCAGCGATGTCCCCGACGACGATGGCCACGATGGCCGCGGGACTAAGCCTATCCTGCCCGCTCGGCGGCTGCCCCGGCGGCGCGCGAGCGGGGTTCTTCGGGATGGCCGCGAACGCCGGCGGCGAGTCGGTAGCATTGGGAGGATTCGACAGCGACGACGGAATCGAGCACGCCTGCTTGAGCGGCGGCCCGCACATGCCCGGGTTGCCCTCGTACGCCGCCGCCGGCTGCGCCGCGAACGGGCCGGCCTGCGGGACCGCGCCCGTGAAGTTGTTCCGCGCCAGGTCCACCGTCGCGTTGGCGGGCACCAGCGCCGCCAGCTCCGTCGGCACCGCGCCGCCGAGCCTGTTCGACGAGACGTTCAGCAGCCGCAGCCGTGGCCCCCCGAAGTCCGACGGGAGGGACCCGTTGAAGCCGTTGCCGCTCAGGTCCACGGCCTCCAGCGTCGTCCCGAGGCCCCCGACCGGGAGCTCGCCGCCCAGGCGGTTGCTGGCCAGCCCCAGCACCGCGAGGCTCGGCAGCCGGCAGAGTGTCGCGGGAAGAAGGCCTGTCAGCGCGTTCCCCGAGAGGTTGAGCTCCTGGAGCCCCCGCGCGTAGGGGGGCGTCGTGTCGGAGGCTCCGTCCGGGGGGAGGGAGCCGGAGAGCGCGTTCCCGGCCAGCGAGAGCACGCGGAGCTCGGTGGCGTTGAGCAGAGCCGGCGGGAGCACCCCGCTGAGGCTGTTGCCCGAGAGGTCGAGGTGCCGCAGGTGCTCCACGCGGCCGAGCTCCGGCGGCAGCGTCCCCGTCAGCTGCGCGTTGGGGAGCACCAGGCTGATGACCCGCGACACCGTCGCCGCCGCCAGCGACGCGCCGAGGTTACCCGCGGCGGCGGCGTTGGGCGCGGGAGCGGGAGCGGAGTTGCCGTCGGTGGAGGCGGAGGTGATGGTGTCGGGCTGCTGCTGCGGGAAGCCGTTGCAGACGACGCCGTTCCAGCCGCACGGCGCCGCGTCGCCGTAGGTCCAGCCCGACAGCGCGCCTAGAGGGTCCGCCGTCACCGCGTTCTTGAAGGCCATGAGCAGCTGCCCGTCCGCGTTGAGCCCGCGCGCGCCGGCGCACAGCGAGGCGAGAAGAAGAAGCGGCAGCAGCGGCCACCCCACCGCTCCGCCGCCGCCTTTCCTCCGCCCATACATTGCCGCTGCCAAGATGTTCCTAGACGGCCGGCGCCGGCATGTCCGTCGTCGATGCTCCTCCTCCTTGAACCCTAGCTTCCTTGGATGAAGAGCAAGCGTTGACCGCCGCGGCCCCGGCGGGGTTCCGTGGTAGTAGCTCGGCGCCGTCCGCTCGCGGTCAGGGAGCAGGAGGAGCAGCAGGAGCAGGTTGAGAGGCGGTGCGCGAGGAGTGAGAGGTTGGCAATGGCATGTGATGGGGTGAGTGGGGCGGAATAAAGAAGCGAGGCGCCGGGTGGGTGGGGTGTGGAGTGCGCCGGTGTGGGAACGGGGAAGCCGGCGGCCCGCGACGAAGGACAGACAGGTGGAGGTGCCCGAAGCCCGATGGCCGTGAAAATGCAGGAAAATGCGCCCCCGGTCCCGTTTTGAGCTGCACGGCCGGGGCTCGGATTCCACGGCCCGCAGGCGCTACTATGAATTTTCTGAGTTGGGGTGAGGGGCCCGGACGGCAGCCGGCATGCAGTACACACGTCGTTGTCGCCTCTGACCTCGAAGAGACTGACATGCTGCTACAGTACGTACGTCTCCATGGATGGATGCAGTAGCAGGCAAGGAGTAGGAGCAGCAGCTGGTGCCCGGGCCGTCGTGTGGTGGCGTGGATCGTGGCATCGTAAAGCGTGACGCTGAGCCTCGACCTGCCATTCTGCGTGCCCAGGCCCAGACGACGGCCGCCGCTCCGATCGGTCGGCTCGGGTCACCATCGCCGGCCGGCCGGCCGACTGGCCGAGCGAGCGATGCTTTTGGGTTGGGTCGCGGTTGGGGCCGTTAGGGCTTCCCCAACGCAGTGCGCTGGCGTGCTGCCCCAAGTTCCACATGTGCATCAACTAGCCATCTCATCAGCGGTGGTGGTTTCGCAGAGTCTGACAGGCTCTTGCAGAAGAACCATTTGCTTCATCTGACCAACAACAAGGCAACACGGGAGCAGCACGGGAGAAAGCGTTGGAGCAAGAAATTATTGTAGCATGCTCTGACTTCTTCTGAAAAGCATGCATGGGAGAGTATAAAGGAGGGAGTTGTGGGGACCAAGATAAAAGGTAAAAGCTACTGTCTGCATTGAGTTGCTATTCTCTTCAATTTATTTGCTTCTACGTGGATTGCAAGTTTTTGTTGAGACTACCACTGCGTACTGCCTGCGTTGCTGCTGAGACGGCGGATTTAGTCTCGCAGACGTATTACGTGGTCGTTGTTGTCTTTAATCAACATGGTGCGTGGTGATGCTGATGCAGAGAAGACGAAAGTGACGGGCGTACACGTCGACGGCGGCTGCTTTTTCAGTTAGATCAGCAGCGTAGAGTACGTATTGAGTTTGGTACTGTACCGGACGGGGTGCTGGAGCTGGACTGCTGCTGGTCGTCTTCTACTTTACAAAATCCGAATCTTTTGGATAGGAAAAGGACACTTGATTCATACTTCAACGCTGCATACTAAATCGCTACATACGTACGCGTCTGGGCAGCTGCACGTTGCTTTCTTACACAGTTTAGTTAGTTCACGCTCCCCTCCTCCTACCGGGCATTTTTTAAAATATAAAAACTAATTAAAATTATAACAGTGATGTAACAAGCTATAATAAAGATTTAGATATCTTTTTTTCTCAACTAGTACGTGCTCGTAGCTTCAGCCTTTTCTAAATACAAACGAAATGCTACAGTAAGTTATAGTGCCAGATTCCAAAATTTTGCACTCCAGATTTTGGGATCTAAACAAGGCGTTCCTATCCTTAGTATCCTACCTATTATTACAACATTTAGCTATCTCAGGTGTGGACACCAAAACCAACCAAGAAAACCATCGTGAGTAATTTTCTTTGAAAAGCCGGAACAATATATAGAGCTTTCGTAACAATCTTGCAGTCTGTCAGCCAGAGAACTCTCTATATCATCATCCTACATGATCTAATCCATCTAGGCCTCGTTTAGATCCCAAAATTTACTCCCAAATTCCACTACGCAGTAATTCCTATTCCCCATCACATCAAAATGTTTACATACGCAGAGTACTTAAATGTAGATGAAATCAAAAACTAATTACACAAGTTTATTATTGTATTTTACGAGAGGCGATCTAACATTTTGGTACTAATTAATCAAGATTTGACAATTATTAACACAAAAACAAAACTTTTGATCAGTCTCGGGGTGGCACTGTGCAAATCGGCCACCCCCGAATCGGGGATCTAAACATGGCCTAGTCGAACCACCCGACAATTGTGAACAATGTTGAACAGTCGCAGATGATCGATCAACACAAACACAAGACACAACCGTCTTGCCAATTTGCGATCATGAAGACACTGGTTAGGCTTGCATGGGGTCCTCAGGAATAAATGCATGGATGGGATGATCGTCCTGCAATGAATGTGACGAAACGATCTCTCCTATACCTTTGCTAGTACTGTGCCATCAGTGCAGTACGTGCAGGGGGTCCTCCGTGCCCCGGATGAGGAAAACTCGGTTGTCACGTTGCTGTACAATGCTAGTGTGAAAAGGAGTTGGAGGACGAGAGACCACCAGGACATCGAATGAATCCTGATGCATGCATGCATGCATGCGCCCATGCCAACCAAACCAGTGGAATGGTGGCCACCCACGGGCCACGCATGTGCCCATGCAGGCTCGGCTCAGGCCTTGTTTAGATCCCAAAATTAGGAGTCCGAATTCAGGCGTTCACACACCTAAGCCTTTGTAGAATTTCGTTTGTATTTGTGAAATATTGTCAAATATTGATAAATTATACTCAAAAAATTCGTCTCGTAAAGTACAATCAAACGCAAGTAATTAGTTTTTTATTTCATCTATATTTGCCATGCAGGCAAATTTGGTGATCTAAACAAGTCCTCAGGTTTGCATTGCTACTCGTTTGCTACGGTTTTGCTATCTGCTGTTCGGCTGTTCCCGTGTCCATTGAGTTAGGTATTGATCAGAGACGACGACGACAGTGAAGTGAGCGCCGCCGCTGCCCTGTCGTCGTACCATGTACACGTCTGTCGTCTCATGACCACGCACGCAGACATGTTCCTTGTGGCGTGTACGCTTGTTGGGTGGTCGTGGTCGTGCATTGCATGCTCGCTTTTGCTCGATCGGTCGTCCGTCGTCTTTGGAATGGACGCGTTTGAATTGGCCGTCACATTTTTATACATGATGCATGCCATCTTAATTAGCACTACTCTAGCAGCAAAGATGATTAATCAGTCAGTTGACGGGTGCAGTCGTCGCTTTCACGATCGAGGAAATGATTATATGCTTTTGTTTTCCAGCTCGACCGAGTTTGTTGCTTGTTCAACGTCATGCATGGAGCCAGCAGTTCGATCAAAAGCATATTATACTATAGTACGCATTATTGGAGGAATCCGGTCGTTCATGGATATGCATGCAACTAACAAGATGATGCTACGTAAGACAGTTTGGTCATAATTTCGGAATCATATATAGCATGGTGTAATGCATGGGATTGTCTGTAACTGGTCAACATCATATATAGGCACTGTAGTCGCACATATATACGTACTTTATCGGTCCGTTTGTGAAGGAGTACGACGGGAGTCCAAGCGCAAACTTAACTAAAGCATGTGCATGTCTACTCGGCGAAGATGCCGGAAGTCGTTTTTGACATCATCGGTCTCTAAAAATAACTTAGTTTATTTGTCAATGTTTGCTAAAAAGTATTTCTAAAATATAGTCAATATATGCTTTTTATAGAAAAACAATATTTGGAGATGATGAATGTACTTACATCCACTGATTTCATATATTTTTACTTAATTATAGAAAATTTATTTGTAGTCAAAGTTTAAATGTTTGACTTAAGGCATACCTCAAGATGACTAGAAACGTGGAGGAGTAGTATATCTCTACCTACGGTGCCTACATCTAGCACTACAGGGAGAGACAACGAAGTACAACTGTACAAGTTGACACAATACATGCATGAGCGAGACATGCTCTGTTGTCCACGCATAGGATTTTTTTTTTTTTTTGTCATGAATGAATGAAAAATAAGCACATGTGTTTCTCGAGGGAATTAATGGTATGGTATATATTATTGAAGTCGTTGTCAATGAAACATGAGTTGTTGTTTTTGTAGATTTCTTTGGTCAATCAATATACAAAGGAAAATTTTCAGGTTTTCACTGGCAAAATACGAGAGGGGCCTGATCGAGATGATTTTGGTGTGTGCCGCGCCGTGTGAAATGTTTGGGGTCCAATTGCATTTCCTAGCTTGTTGCACCGCCGGTTGCAATTTGGAGTACACTACTGCTTCCGTCGGGGAAATAAAAAAACTATTCTACTTCTAGTTTAAGTCAAAACCATCAAGAATTTAGTTAAATTTGTAGGAAAATTATCAATATTTATAGCACCAAATTAAAATACTATAAAAAATGTTACAAAAAATAGCATTTTTGAACAAAGTTTTATAGGATTTATTTTCATAAAGTTTCGATCAAACATATAAATGCTTTATTTACAAATGTATTCTTATAGGCGCGCGGGACGGAAGAGTGTACCGTACTGTACCAATTACTACCAACAAAAGTGTTTCCTCCAATGGCGAGATAAGCTTGGCCGTTGCACGTGATGACTGCACGACTACTTATGTCATTGATCATGTCACCATGATGCGAGCGTGAGATGAGATTGGTACTCCACTCGCAAGATTCTGACAGGCGGGTAAAAAAAGTGACACGTCCTCGTCTCATCTGGGATTCATGTGACGTACTGCTGCTGCTGATGCGTCGTGCTGTCCTTTTGTGTTCGAGTGCATACGTTCCCCTTTTTGAAACTCCCCAAAATCTTTATAGGCTCGCCGGGAACGTCGTCCTAGGGCTTCATCATTGGGCTCTCTGGCCGGCCTGGGCATGTTGGTTGCTTAATGCTAGCGGAATCTGGATTACTGTTAATTAATCTGTGGGTTCTATACAGCTACTCGTAAGAGGTAGGAGCACTCTAAACAAGCACCAGGGTAAAAAGGTTATTCTTCTTCTACTGTATCCAAAAGTCCATCTTCTTTGCTGCTGGACCTGCAGGAGTTAAAAGTGTCTTTAACCGAATGCTTTAGTTGAAAGGCATGCAGTGCTGTGTGTGATTAGTGCTGGTAACTTTCTCTGTTTCAGTACTTTGTACCACGGTCACATAGCCGTTGCATGCTGGTCTTGAAGTTTTTTTTTTTTTTAACCATGGTGGAAGGAAAGAGAGCTCATCTACTAAGCTAATAGTCCATCACTTAATTGGCTTAGCTTTGGATATTACTAGTACGAACTCCGCCACTCCGATAGCAATGGCCTTGCATCACACATTAACGGTGAGACCGTACAAATAAAAACAGAGTACGTACGTTCAGACAGAGAAAACAGAGGCGCCAGCGCAGCAAAACAAACCTGGAGACAGAGGAAGACAAGCACAAGAGGGCCAAAGTGAGTAAAGTGTGATGCAAGACTTTACTAGTACGGAGTACGATGCAGATAGATCTCTGCGTACGCGGCTGGTACGTACTACGGTGAAAAAAAAATCGGCCCTGGGGATGTCGGTTGCTTAATGGTAGCGGAATCTGGGTTAAACAATGTGTGCGTTGACGCTAAGAAACAAGCATCAGGGTAAAAAGATAATTCCTTTTTTTCCCTACTCTATCATCCAAATGGTGGACCTGCAAGGGTTAAACGGATCTTTAACCCAACACATTCTATCATTCATTTGAAAAATGCATGTTGTGTTATGTTTGAGGCCATGTCTTTTGGGTCCAGCGTACTAATAGTAATCGCTACCGACAAAGAAGTAGCAATGTTAGATGAGCCTTTTTCTCCGAGCCACTAGAAAAGTTCAATCTCGTCCGTGCCCACCGAAATTTTCATTCTCTCGCCGGTGACCAAGTTCGCAACTTTTATTTCTCTCTGCCATTCCGTCCACATTCCGTCTGTTTTTCTCCGTTTGAAGTCCTGACAAGTGGGTCCGGGTCGTCTAAAGGTCCAAAATACCCCTCTCCGTATGGCCTGCTCCTCCCCGTGCTGGACCCGCACGCGCCGGAGCCTGCTGCGCACGAGACCGAGGCCGTGGAGCTCATGGCCTACACCGCCGTGCACTGCATCCGGCTCGAGGGCAAGGACCGCCCGCCATGGCCGACATCGTGGCCAACCTCGAGACGGCCTTCGCGCCCGCGAGGAAAGCGCCGGCAGCCACCATTGATTCGTGCATCAACGTCGGCCGGTCGACCGCCCACCGCTCTCCGCTCGCGGAGTCGCCCACGCGCGGCTCCTCGGCGCCGCGGCGCGGGCCGGGTGAGCTCCGCCCAGCCGCGTTGGGCACGAGCGCAGGCGCCGGCGAGCCCGGCCGTGGGCCAGGAGCTCCGCCGCCGCGAGCTCCCTTGCTGCCCCTCCGCGCACGCGAACTCCGTCGCGTCGCCACGAGCTGCGAGGGCGACGGAGGGGAGGTCTGCCCCGCCGCTCCAGGCGCGCGCGCGAGCGCTCTGGCGGGCCGCCGTATGGGGCCGGTCCGCCGGGCCGCCATCGCCGCGAGCGCGCGGGGGAAGTTTGCCCCGCCACCATCGCCCGGTCCCCCGCAAGAGCGAGCGCAGGGGGGCCGGCTCGCTTCGCCACCATCGCCGGTCCCCCGCAGCCCCGAGCTTTGCACGCAGCCGGAGCTCCACCGCCGCGCGCCGCGGACGCGGGGCAGGAGCGGCCGCGAGCTCCGCCGCGCGCCGCCGCGGGGCCCCGCTGTGGCCTCCTCCCCATCCACCACGACCTCCACTCCGACTCCGACGCGCAGCTCACCAAGGGCCTCGCGGCGCGCTCGTTCGGGAAGGACCGGGAGAAGGGACGACCGGAGGTTGGGGATGACGGACCGACGGGTGGGTCCCGCTCGTCACTGACAGAGAAAGAAGGAGATGGTGAGACTGGGCTGTCATTGACTCAGACGGAGAGGGGTATTTTGGACCTTTAGACGACCCGGACCCACTTGTCAGGACTCCAAACGGAGAAAAACAGACGGAATGTGGACGGAATGGCTCCAGAGAAATAAAAGTTGCGAACTTGGTCATCGGCGAGAGAATGAAAATTTCAGTGGCTTGGACGAGATTGGCAACTTTTCTAGTGGCTCTGGAGAAAAAGGCTCATGTTAGATCCAAACAGGTAAGTGATATAGTAACTACGGAGTACTTGCAAAATTAAGCAGGGTAAAAGTTGCCAATGAGATCGAATCGCTAAATCTACTAAGTAAGCTAGCTTTAGTGGAGTGCTTCATCAGTGGTTACTTGTGGCGCTGTCAAAAGTTAAAGCACGCCGGTCTTGAAGTCTTTACTGTTACCATCGTGTAAACTTACCACTCACTTTTTGTTACGCTGTCGTTCGTCACTTGGCGTTACATTTGGATAGCGATGCCCTTTGCATCTCATTGATTAACGCTGACATCACCGTACAAAGTCACCACCAACACTCGGTACGTACTGGTACATTCAGATCTAGTAGGAGGACTAGCTGCAAAGCAAACCTGGAGCGAGAGAGAGAAGACAAGCCAGTGCTAAGTAAAGTGTGATGCAAGATTACGACGACACGGCGCCGTACGCGGCTGTGACGGTGAAAAAGTCAGGTCACATGAGCCCGGCCGCGTCCGGACCTAAGATTTGGCCACGCGCTCGCCCCGCGCGCGTGGTCGGCCTCCTCGCGCCCGTCACGCGGTCACATGTCCCCGTTGTTGCTCGCGCTTGGCCGCGAGCGCGCGAACGACAGCCAGAGGCCAACGCCATGCCGCGCGCGCCGCGCCTACCCGAGCCAGGGGAATCGACAAACGCCACCGCGCATCCACCTGCCCCGTTGCGCTTGGATCCTCCCTCTCCCTGTGTGCCCGCCTGCCAGGAATCCGATCCGGCCGCGCTCTCGCGCCGCCGGCTGTCGTCCGGACCAGGAATTCACTGCCGGCGTCGTACCGGGTAACGGCATTCTCATCCCGGCAGCCCGGCAGGGCCGGCCGTAACCTTGCCGCGATCGATCTACCACCCGGACCGGTTGGTGGGGTGTGTAACTGTGTATTGACCACCACAGTACGTCCAGGAGACAGCCTCGCCGTAGAAACCACAGCAGCACGTACGTACATTACATGTCCTCCCTATCTAGTACTCGTACAGTACATCGGCCGCCGCCGACGACTTGCACAGGGTTCGGCCCTGGCGCCGTGCCAGCTGCCGCTCGCTGAGCTTCTGGATCTTCACCATCCCCCTGCGGGAAATTTAAACCTCCCTGCTGCACTGCTCAGTGGTCACTGGTCCTCTCCTCCGATCCATCCCTGCCGCTGCCGGTAAGACATGCCGCTTCGCCATTTGTCCCTCTAGGCTGGTACACACACGCGCATGGCAATGGTCCCCCTTCCGTGCGCGTCCGGCCGTTCGTCCTCGGCGGCCCCGTCGTCGCCGTCGCCGCCTGGCGAGGCCAGGCCGTCGATCAGCGCCTGCAGTGTGCATGCGTTGCCCTGCTAGTGCCCTCCAGCTTTGCTTGCACAGCATGCATGCAGCTAGCACCAAACTGCTCCTGGCTTCACCTGCACAGCAGCACAAGCATCCACCCACCCTTTCCAAAAACAATAAACCCTCCATGAATGGCACACCTGCTCTCGCTTCATCAGACCTTCAGTGACGGAGGCCATGGCAGCTCGTGCCCATCCTGGTGGCCTCCGTCCTGGGCATCCTGGTGGCCTCCGTCCTGGGCATGCATTGCCGTGTGGCGCATGCAGCCGCGCGCGTAAATGTGCATGCATCACGGTAGAGTACACACGACCATCATCGCCACCACATTTTTTCTCCTGTGGACACCAAATACTAGCTAGGCCCTCTCAGACTCTCAGAGATTGTGAGCAGTAAGTACTACGTGTTAGGTGCAGGGTTACTCTGTAAAATAACCCCACCGTCGTCCTTTCACCTACCACATCTACCTGTATGGCACTATGGGTGGTCTATCTATGGGCTATCATCCGGTGACCATCTCTGGCCAGTAACATGCAATGCGGTGCAAAAAAACGCATGAGCCATGGGCCTGACCGAAGCTTCATGCCAACAACCATATGCTGAAACGCTTAAAGGCAAAGTTCAGTGCAAGTGCCAGTAGTAAGCCAAAAGGTCAAGGCCATTGCTAGGAACGAACACACAATGGATACGGATGGATGGCTCCGATTGATCCAATCGTCAAACAACATGCGTGCGAGGTCTCCTTTACCTTTCGCCTGCAGCGGCATCTGATGAGCCTTGCAAACGGCACCAGCGATCATCCAAGCGCAATGGACAAAGGCACAGCGAAAAAAGGCCCCGCCTTTTGCTCCCAACCGCGTCCGGCGTCCACCGGCTTGGTTGTGCTTTGCTGTGCAACCTGCCCCCAAAGCTAGCTGCATGCATGGTTAGTGTCAACTGATCGACTTGCATTATCAAAGTGCCAGTTGATAGATGTCCTCTTGCCAAGTGGACGGCCAAAGATTCCCCACTTGGTGAATAGAATTTGGGTCACAAGAAAGTCAGTCTATAGTTCACACATACGTAATGCTGAGTTCCTAGGATCTGGTTGCTGGTCTAATGATCTACATATATTCCATCACATGTGTTTGGTAGTACAGAGTACTTAACTAGAGTAGTAGTGTCCGGTACCCAATTATCATGCATGTTCAAACAATAACGCAACGGTCATGAATTTACGGTTCAGTGACACAGTGCAAACTGAACCGGCTTGTGAAACTGAAATCTTTATTTACCTACAAAAATAAAATCTTTACAACAAATTAAATTGATGGGTACAAGATCTGAGACAAGGCATCAGTTTCCAAATCTACTTCGTTCCCCTTCCCATTTGAGAACCAGCCAGTACTACTGCTCCGTTTTGACAGATGCAGCCGTATGGTTTTCAAGTGATGAAAATAGGACTAACTAGAAGTGGTACCAAGGAATCAAATTAGCCTCCATTCCTTACCTATGAATGGAATCATACAGTGATACACTAGTACTCTTTCTTCATCTAATCTATAATCTATTACCCCCTGAAAAAAGATAGGAGAAGGACAAAGTGCATAGCCTGATAGCAAGGCAGGTTCGGATTCGGACAATCAGGTTAGACCAATATATTTGTCATATATAACAACTCAGCACCACCTAATAAGAACCTACCCAGATTTCCTAGCACCTATCAGGAATCACCCAGCGACTTTGCAATAAGAACACAAGAAACAGTGTGTAAACACCCAAGCAATTGCCTCAACCCATCATTAACCAATCGAGGCTTCAATACTTTAACTCACTGCCCCAGCTAGTGATGTTATTGAAATTATTTTCACCTGCTCAAAGGCTAGCTAGGTCTACAAGCTTAATTCAGCATCAGTTCATCTTCAGGGTAAAGACACTGGCTGCAAACATGAATGCCATTATGCCAAGTCTGCATTGGCATTGTAACAGCCACAGCTTTGTTCATTTGCTATGTGCAGCGCTGAATGCAATGCAGTCTGCCAATCTGTCCTCCGGTGACACTTGCGAGTGAGTGACTGACTGAGCACGCGTGCAATACTGCAATGGCTGCGGGCACTCACCCAGAGATCAGAAAAGCGGCCAAGGAAAACCTGCACGGAAACGTCAAAGGCGCATATGCTTTGAGAAAGGCTGATCTGTAATCATTGACGGACCAGCCAGTATGAACATTACATTTGTGAGACCTGAACTGTTGATGGTCCTCCTTTTAACTCTGTAGATGTGTGTGCAACTGGACCTTGAGATGCTGGGAATACTTTGTGTCTCCCACTTCTAAAAGACATGGATGCAGCCAAACTATAAAATTCAGCAAATCACTTGAGTAGGCACTGCGTGTTTCAAAAACAGGTGGAAATAGGTGCAGACAGTAGACGTAGTTTGATGCAGCTCAGCATAATTTAGGGAGGAGTGACAGAAAATGCGTTTGCCTGAAAGAATTTTACACTGCAGCTGCAGAGTTCTCCATGCATCAAAAGATTCAGTAATCGGTATCCAATGCAAAAAGATATACTGGAGCACAACCATTTCTTCAAGATAATTTAAAAGGATGTGGATACAGTATACCAATGAACATTCGATCCTATTGCAGGTTAAACCTGGAACTATGGAAAAAAATATTTGAACATTTAGCTGACTTATTAATAGTCATCTAAAGGAGAAAAGGCTGTCATTTGATAAGGATGCACCTGGCTGGTAAACCCTCAGCTCCAAACGAAACTTATAGGCTAAGAAATTCAATATCTAGCAGCCCTCTTCAAGATCATCCAATTTCAGAGCTTTGCCAACAATAATTTCCTGAAAAAGTCAAACAGCCTAATCAACCAGAACATAAAAGCATATTTTACCATCTTGCAAAGTAGTATACTTCTGAGATCTATATCACGGACACAAATAATGTAATGTTCTTCCCAGGTCCACAGGATAAAAGTTACTACCAAAAGAGCAGACTAAAGTATGCCTAATCATTATCGCTAAGCTTGTCAACAACATTATCAGTATAATATTTCTAGCCTAAAAGCTCAAAGTGTCTGTCGCACTAACCAAAGGCATGCGTGTTTCCTGTTCTTGAAAAACAAAGACAAATTTATTTAAAACAAATTCATCAACCAATCAGCATTGCAGTGGTTAAAACCTCCAAAATCTGGGTACCTTGTCATTGTTACCAAGAGTTGTATTCAAGACAGTGTGAAACCTTGAAACTCAAATAGCAGAAATCACATCTAAATAACACCTTTCGTCAACTGGTTAGTCAGAAAGAAGAAGTTTGCAATACATAGATATCAAAATAGTTGAAATTCATGCGCTCCCAACCCAACAAAAACTTTAAGGTGTTAAGAAAGAAGAGCCAACTTTGCCACATTGTGTCAACCTTCCCTTGAAAAGTTACATCTAGGTTCAACCAACCCTAGATTTGATACAACCTGAGGCTGTGGTCTGATCTCAGTACAACATTCTATAATGTTTCCAAAGAAATGTATCAGGAGCAATCTTATTCCATTGAGAGTTTAAAATAGGAAAAACGCTTGTCGGTTGAAGAGAAATTATTGGCAACCTGTTGTAAATATGACAAATGGCCTGCCACAACCTGTACTGATTCACAAGAGCCATTTGATTGATGTGCTCGTAAATGAGAAACAGTAATTAATTTGCATATGCCAAGTAATGTTTGAACAACTTCTTGCAAGGGCTTCTCTTCTGATTTTTTTCAATCAAACATAAAGTGTCAGTTAAAACTTGTTGCTGCCACAAATCCTAATGATTTCTGAAATCTGCAGGTGTGAACTGCAGGCTGACACATGTTGATAGAAACCATTCTCTTTAGCTGGTACTGGTAGACATATCATGTTGAATTTTAAGAGTGAGCAGTTCACCTAATATAGCATAAAATGTTTAGGGAAATTTTGATAAAGTAACCGAGTAACCATGGTCCATGGTTTAGTCAATACAAAAATGAGAAAACAAACAACTGCCTCTGAAGCGTTTTTTAGAGCTACCTTTTCCGTGTAATTCAACACAGCAAGGCTTGATACTGAACTTTTCTGCAGTATACAGTTAACTAGAAGACTGAGAAAAAAAAAGAGAATCTCATGCTGTGCAGAAGGTTTTTTATACAGAGTTAACAGACAAAGTCAATAAGGTCGATGATTACAAAAGGGACTCGAGAGAGCCTAGTCTTTTATGCTACTTTTTTGTCATATGTTTGCTTGGGTGAGGTGTGAAGGGCTTGATTTCAGCTTGCAGACCAATTTAGGCACCCACTATGGTAACAAGCATCTTTTGTGCTTGACGGCCATGTCTTGCTGCTTCCAAGTTCAGAGTCAGGCTGTAGAGGCACGCACACCCCTACTTATTGCACCAGCATTCCGCCAAGAGCTGTTTCTGGCGGAGGAGGACCAAATGTCCAGATAATTGGAGATCCCACTTTGAAGGCAGGTGTAATTGTAACCAAGATACCTTCCAGGGCCAAAATAAGCCACATCTTTTATGGTCTTGTTCCTCATATCAACTGCAAGCGCCGATGCCTTATCCTTATTGGGGTCAGGCGTTTGCATGATGTAAACAACATCAGCGTCCTGCATGCTCAGGGCAGGGTAACTAGCATGGAGGCTCTCCAAAGTTACCTTTCTATCTGTCACCTGTTTCAGACAAGGCAGCAATTGGCCAAACTTGAGGCTGTCTACTGGGATCTCAGAAAAATTGACACTAAACTCCTCCCAGTTATTGTTCCCAGAAGAAACAATATCTGAAATTCTCATTTTCTTTGTTGCAGCCACCAAACCTCGATGAGTGGCACCGGCACCGGCACATCCAGTGTGAGAGCCTGGGCGCCTGACCACCTCGATCAACTTGATGTGATCTTCAAGAACAGTGATGTTCCGAGAATACAGGGCGTAACCCCTGAGCGGCCTGGGCACCGGTGCCGACGGTAGTGGGATATAGCGAAGAACATTGTTGTCTAGGTAAATGTCATAGATAAGGATGCCCCGCCAGAGGTCGACCCAGGCCACTGAACCGGACTCGCCTCCTATGGTAAGGACACTGTGTGGATTTGCAAAATCGACATCCTCCTTGGGTGAATAATCAATGTTCGTCAGCTTGGTGCTCCAGGTTCCTGTCTTGGAGTTGTACAGGTGGAGATCATACTGCTTGTCGTGGTACTTGAAATGGAAGACCCTAACAAGCAGCGCACGTGGTGAAGTTAACAAATATTTTGCCCTTTTTTAGGGAAAATATTTCGCTAGAAAGAAAGAAAAAAGAAACTGAAACCGACAGCATGACGGACGGCCCAGGAGAAGGCCCGTGCGGGTGCGCTCCCACTCGGCCCAATGGGCTGAATAACCCCAGAAAGCCTAACGCCGTCCACCACATTAGTTAACGGTAATGCTTCTCCTCTTACGTCCTAACCATAGGACGCGCGCAGCCGGCCCATTGGACCGCCACCGGCACCGCACCGCACGCGACACGCGGACCCCACGCGTTCGCGGGTACCCCGCCGCGTGTGGACACACACACCAGTCCTCTCTCCCATTTCCTCCCACTCCCTCTCTCTTCGTCTTCCTCTCGCGGTCCTCGCCCCCAGCCGCGCCGCCACCACAGCTTCGCCGCCGCCGCACCGACGCTCCGCTCCACTACCTCCCCTTCCTCCACGCATGGAGCTCCGCCGCGCGCGCGCCTCCCTTCCCTTGCTCCTTTCGCCCCTCTTCACTAGACCCCAGCGAGAGGAGGTACCGGCCATGGCGGTGGCGCGGTTCCGCCGACGGCGGGCGCGGTTCCGCCAGATCCGTCGGAGGCGGGCGTGGATCCACCACCTTCACCTCCTCCCGCTCCCCGCGTTACCGCGCCGCCGCCGTCGTGCTCCTCGATTTCCACGCACTGTTGCTCCCCCACGCCGGCCGTCCTCTCGCGTTCGCGCCCTCCTCATCCTCTTTCTCCCCTCACGAGCGCCCCCGTAGCGGCGGGCGCCGCGGATCGGCGGTTTTTCGTGGCGGACGGCGGCGGTCGTAGGTGGATCCGGCCGTGGCGCGTTGGTGGAGCCGGATCCGGCCATGGCGGACGCGGGCGGCCGATCCGGCCGGGGTGCACGCGGCGGAGCCGGATCGCCGGCGATCTCGGCGGAGCGGATCCGGCCATGGCGATCGCGGCGGAGCCGCCGGAGCACGGCGGCGACGGTTCTAACCCTGTGTAGGTTTGCTCCTCTCTCTCGCACTCCTCTCCTAACGTGGCACTTGTGTCCCCGGTGGGATGTTTCTTTTTTGTGTTTTGTTGTGTTGTTTCACTGGGTGATGTTCTCTTTCTTCTCCAACTCCAGATGGATGTTTCACGGGGGTGATGTTCCTTTTCTTCCCCAACTCCGGCTGCCTGTTTCACTTTATTCCGGCTAGTTGTTTCAATGTGTTATGGCGAGTTGTTTTTCATTTTTTTTGTTTCCGGCGAGCTGTGTTTCACTGTGCTTTGGGTGATGTTCTTCTTCGTTTCTCCAACGCCGGCTGGCTGTTTCAATGTATCACTGGGGGCTGTTTCACTAGTTTCTATTCTGTGTTTCACTAGTTTCTGTTCTGCATTTTCACTAGTTTCTCTTCTGTGTGTTCACTAGTTTCTCTTCTGTGTTTTACTAGTTTCTCTCCCGTGTTTCACTAGTTTCTCTTTCTGTGTTTCTCCAACGCTGGCTGGCTGCTTCACTATTTTTCAATCCGTTGTTTCAGTTGTTGTTTAATCTATGTTTCAGTTCTTGTAATCTGTTGCTTCAGTATATTATATGTTTTAGTTTTGTTTCAATCGATTGGTCCTTTTTGTTTCTGATATTTTTCTCAGTTTTGTTTTAGTTTTTATTTATTTTTTGTTTTCTAGTTTTTTTTTTTAATTTTTGTGGGGTTTTTTTTTGTTTCGAGGCACGGCGGCCGGGCGGCGGCGGCGGCAGATCTATGTCCTCCGGCCACGGAGGAGCAGGGCCGCGCAGGGGGCGTAGCGGCAGGGATGCGCAAGTGTCGTGTGTGTCGCGGCGGGGGCGCGCGAACGCCCGTGGGTGCCCGTGTGTGCGTGGGGGGAGCGTCTGCGTGCGAACGGTGACATGGGCTGTGTGTGGGAGCGGTCATCGAACGAGAGAGCGTCAAATGGGCCGGGCCGTGCTAGCGCCGACCGTCCCATTGGGACGTCCTAGCGCTAGCATGACCCATTAGTTAACTTCACCACGTGCGCTCAATCTCTCGTCTCTGCGCCGCCCTCAATACGACGACCGGGTTGCCCTACCGCCGCGCCGCCGGCTCGCCGCGCCGCCGCCGCCCAACGGCAGGTGCCGAGGCCTTGCCGGTCTCCTCGCCGGCGACGAGCACCCACCAGGTGTTCCTACCCCTCCTCCCTTCCCTCTGCGCGAAACCGCGAGCACCCAAACCCTAGCGTTATTATTCTTTTTAATTACCGGGTTCGTCCCCCTGATTGTATTGTACCGTACCGGGAGTTTAATTAGAAGGAGGCCAGGGTATTAAGCGGGATTAGGCCCTTTCCAATGCCTCCACGGGGATACACGGCTGTCAGCTGCGAAAAGATGCCTTATGTGCACACCTAAAAGAGGCCTCCGAGCCCAATCCGTCACCCGGGCGCGCACGGGCACGGATGAATCAAAATAGCAGTGAAAAGATCTTCTCTGAACTGAGATGCACGGTCGTAATAAAAAAAAGAGAATGCGCCTCACACTTGAGCGCAATTGTATCTCCCGTGGCGGCGTGCGCTAGACATTAGCGCGCTTAGCATTTTGCCTTTTCTGTTATCTGTTTTATTTATCTTATACTAAGAAAAAAATTAAATGTGACATTTTTGTCATAATTAGAATTAGAACAAACCATTTTCTCATAATTAGAATTAGAACAAACCAAATTCAAAATGTGAGGCAGTTGCACCTAGTGCTTTCCTCTAATCCACAAGAACCACATAAATGCTCTTGTTAGGGTTTTTTTTCTTGCTTCTGTTATTTATATACGAAACAAAATTTAAAGGTGATATTTTATCGTATTCAGACCAAACCAAATTAAAATATGTGACAGGCAATTGCACCTAACACTTCCTCTAATCCCCGCGAACCACATGTTTTAGTCTGTGTGATCTGTATTTTACCAGCTTTCTGTATGTTCATTGATCTTTTTAAATAAATTATTGGTAATAATGAAAGATACCACTTCAGTCAACTGCACAAATATTGTTGCATTGTGTTACTCATTGTCTTATCTGCAAACAAAGAATTCCAGCCAGCTTTGGTGCAAGCTGCCAAAATAGTACTGCAAATATTATAGTTGCCATCCACTATCTATTCTTTTTCTTTTTTTTCCCATCCACTATCTATTCTCTTTTTCATTAAGGAAAAACATGATCATTGATTCCTTGTGTCTCTGTTTTTTGCAGAAGTGCTGATAATTTTCCAGGTGAAAACGAAACTTGAGGGAAGGGTAAATGTGGAAGAACAAAAAAATATTAATCTTT
Source organism: Themeda triandra (assembly GCA_018135685.1). Taxonomy (NCBI): domain Eukaryota; kingdom Viridiplantae; phylum Streptophyta; class Magnoliopsida; order Poales; family Poaceae; genus Themeda; species Themeda triandra. The sequence continues at coordinate 30,956 of JAENPR010001546.1, forward strand.
CATTTTATTTACCTCATAGGAATCATACTGTGTTTTCAAATCCGTCTTATTAATGAGAATATGAGATAGATTGTGTAAGAATCAGTAGGATTTGAATTAGTTTAGGTATTGTTTTGATTTACTAATAGTTGAAAATTCTAAAAAGAAACTACATGCTATAAGCTTTGCATGTGTGCTATGTACTGCTAAGGATTTTTAGGTTTTATTTAAGATTAGTATTGCTGATACCCCTTTTCCAACAATACTTGAAACACTGGCCTACCATCGCCCTGTTCGTTTGCTCTTATCAGCGCTTCCAGCCAGCGATTCACCAGTGTTTTTCTCTCACAACAAATCAGCAGCAGCGAAAATCAGCCAGCCATAAAGCGATTCAACAGTGTTTTTCTTATCTTGTGTTAAAATTCGTGTTATGAATTTGTGACATTAAGAAAGACCTAGTCAAAGTTAAAATTTGAGAAGAAAGATAAAGTGAACTGTGAAGTAATTTTAAAATAAAGGACTGATATGGTTGTACTAAAGTTAGCGTGATTATTTTTCTGTAATTTTTTATATGGATTATTGTAACTATATATCTATATGAAAATCCTTTGAATTGCTGCAAGCATTTATTTAAGAATTTATTTTATTAAATCTTGCTTGTTTTAAAATTTTCTCTAGTCTGCTATCCGTAATGAAAGAAACGGGATATATTCTTTGAAGAATTAAGATTCGTAATCAATCCTTGTCTTGTTTGTTGGATTAGGTCTAACTTTCTTGACCAAATAAAAAGGATGGAACTTTACAATAAGATCTTAAAAGGGAAGAATAACTGAAGTAACTTCGAATCAACTTTTGTTGGGGGTTCAAAAAGGATGAACAGAAACATGTAAAAAGTTTCATATAGAATACAATGATTTCAAATAAGAAAGTATATTTGTTTATATCTGCTTGTGTTAAATCGTGCTATGGATATGGTTGTATCACATCAATTTGTGACATTAAAAAATCTTATCAAAATCCATATATCACCAATTTTTGTATAGATTTGTAAAGACCTGGTCAAAGTTAAGATTTGAAAAGAAAAATAAAAGTGAGCTGTAATGTAATTTAAAAATAATAAAGAAATTATTTTTGTTTTCTTATGGATCGATGTCTGATATATTCCTTGGCGGCTGTTTTTACAAAGAAAACATAGAATTGTAAAGAACACATGTTCAAATTAAGAGGCGGCGAAGTAGCATGCAGAAATTAGAAACGGTGACATACGTGAGAGGTTGCCGCGGCAGAGCAGGTTGAGCATGTCCCGAAACCACTTCATCTCCATGTCGAGGTGCACCACGTCGCCGATGTCAAAACCCCTGTCCCGGAAGTAGTCCGGGCCGAGCGCCGTGGCGCCGCCCACCGCGAAGTTGGCCCCGTGCAAGAAGTCCTCGGCGCGCCGCCCGCTCAGATAGGGCGGCACGAACGGAAGCCCCAGCGCATCAGCTGCAGATCGATTTCGAATGAACCACAAAAATGCAGGGGCAGGCATTGCGCCATTGTGGCTGGTGTAGGCGGCGTACCGATGAAGTCGAGGACGATGCGGCCGTCGGTGAAGCGGCCGGTGGCGCGGTGGAAGAAGGTCTCGCCGTAGGGGAGCCGGAGCACGGGGTCGGAGTTGTTGCTGTAGACGAAGCGGAAGTTGCCCGTGTCCGCCAACGAGTCGCCGAAGCTGAACACGCGCGTGTAGCACGCTGACGACACCGGCGCTGGCGCCGGCGCCGGTGCCGCCATTGCCATCACCGCCACCACAATCTGGAACAGCAGCAGACACCTTCGTCGTCCTCTCCCGGAAAGGGAGGAAACCATGGTTTCTTCTAATCTCGTCGGTTTCGGCTGTGCTGGAGACGGGCGCGGAAGGATGAAACTGGACAAGCGCGATGACGGTTCTCTTGTCGTAGGTAAATAAACGTCAGGAGGACCAGCTAACGGCTAAGTTGAAGCTGAAAGGCCAGAAATGGAGTTTCTCAAGTAGGTAAAGCGCAACACTCGTCGATTTGGAATTGAGCTTCGGGCGTCGGCGACACGGCAACAACTTGGGAGAAACTAGCTAAGAACTACCTCGTTCTGTGAATAAACCAATTCATAGAATTATTATATAAGTCATGAGTCACAAACATTTTTATATTGGACCAGATTTATATAGAGGAGCATAATTGTTATGACAATGAATGAGCACACTCTAGAAATATATTTTATGGTGCATCTAATTATACTATTTTGGTTTCATAAATCTTTTTTATTTTGTTCTGAGGACTCGTTGGTAATTCTTGGAATTGATTTATTTAGAGATAGAGGGGTAATTAATTGTTGTACCTAGGTGGTAGGGAGCTATTTATGACTTGTTTAGATCTTACTAATAATAGTTGCTCCCTCCATTTTTTTATTTAAAATTTTTGAAGTACATGCAGTTTGCTATGCACGTAGATATATACGTCTACATACATAATGAAAAAACTTTGAATTAAAAAGGATAAAATAAGTTACAATTTGAAACGGGTGAATAGCTACTAAACATTAGTTGTGATCTTGTTTGGATTCTTAACAGCTAATATCTTAGCTACCACCTAGCTATTAATTGCTATTAGCTAATTTCCTCTCAGTTACATATGGCTAATAGTTAGTTGGTTCGTTCAAAGTAGCATATCTTACTCACTTTTTGTTTATATTTTATAATTATACAGATTTTTGTGAAAAAGACGAGTTTTCTGCAATTTCCTGCGGTTGACCCCGCAATGGGGAGAAGATGCACGGGATAAGGAGCTTGCCGGCTGAGGCTGGGCTGCACAGGCCATATGCCAAGGTGTGGCCCAGCACGGTGAGCGCTTCTTGTTCTTGTTTTTTTTTGACACGACTTCACATGTCTTTTTATTAAGAAGAAGTCGTGACCGGCAAACAACACGATACAAATCACAGAGAATGTGGCCACACACAAACACAACAGCTACTACTAGAGAACAACAAGAAAAAAGGAGGGGGCTCCCCACCAAGCAACAGATCACAGCCTCGCGAGGCGAGGGAGTTGCAACAACACTAAGGCCGAAGCCGGGAGACACAATGACTTTGGCGGTAACAACTGTGGCATTGGAAAATTCTTTTTGTTTTAAATATGAACACAAATTCAAATAAGGAATTCAAGGGGGGGGGGGGGGGGGGGTGGACTCTGATTTCCAACAAATATTTCCCTTATTTTAGTAGAATTGCTGAGACGCTTGGTTGGTGATGCATCGGTGGCATCATCGGCATGGGCCCGACGATGGATGCATCGAGCCCGCCCCTTGCCGACGACCGGGGCCGGGAGCGCCACCGCTATTCTTCACGTCGTCTATCCACGGTGTGACGGTGACATGCGTATCCCCACAGGCGTGGCCCCTAAACTCGCGGACCACCGAGAGCTCAGGTTCAGGGTTGCCGTCGGCCGTCATGGCCACCGTCCCATCACCACCGGACAAATTAGCGATTCGAAGAAGGAGGATTTATCTTGTGCTCAAGGTCGCATTTCTTCCTCCCTCGAGCGCAGTGTAGTCGCAGGAGGCGTTGCTGGCCTGCGCGATACTATGCACAGATCTAAAGCATTAAGCATGGAGGTCATTCTTTCTCCCCCGCGTCGCCCTCCCGCACGGGGCGACACGGGCGGCGCCCTGACCTAGCCGCCGCCGGGGTCTCTTCCTTCCCCCTCACCTCCCCTCGCCGCCGCCTGAGGGCGCCATCGGGAGGCCCGCGCGGCTCCCCATGAGGGCGGCGGCGGGGCTCCTCGTCCTGGCCGTGCCCGTGCCCCCGCCCCCCCTCCCCCCGTGCGGGACGGTGGCCATGGCGGCTGGTGGTGGCGGCGCCGGAATCCCGGCACGGGCGTGGATTCACGGCCCCCCGGCCCGGATCCGGCGGCCTGGGGGGCGGATCTGGCCGGCGCGCCGGGCCTTGGGGCGACGGTGGTGCGGTGGCCGGTTGGCGGCGTCCTTGGGGCGGCGGCGGCCGGCTTCTGCAGGGATGGCGGCGATGGGGGCCTGGCCAGCGCAGGCGGGCGGGCTGGCTGGCTGCCCTTGGTGGCCGCCGGCGGGCTGGCTTTGGCTTGGCCCCTCCCTGTGGTGGATCTGGGGGTGGAGGGGCTATGCTTGAGTGGCCGGTGGTTGCTTGCCTCGCTACCCCCCATCCCCCTCGGTGCTTGGTGCGGCTGGTGGCTTCTGCCGACTGCACCCGAGTGGCACGCCGCATCGGGCCGGGCCGCCGGCCGGGGGCCGTTCGGGCGGCGGCCGGCTTTGCGGTGGGGATGCTCGGTGGGGGAGCGGTTTCTTCGGCGGCGTCGTGGTGGCGTGGTCGGCTGCGGTTTGGGGGGTCGGCGGTGCCGTGGCGGTGCTGCTGACTCCGCCGGGCCCGGTGTTGGCTGCTCGACGCCGGCGGGGTTCGTCGGCAGGGCATCGCGGGGCTGCTGCTCTTTCGGGTGTGGGGGGCGGCGAAGGGGCTCCCTCCCCCTCTGCTCGCCCTCCGCCTCCTCTTGATGGTGGCCGTTTCGCGGTGGTGGCTGGGGTTGTGTCGGCGTTGGGGGCGGTCTTCGTCTACGCCGTCCCTCCCCCATGCCTCCAGCCGCCGTCGTGGGGCGGTCGTTATGAAGACGGAGGCCACGGCGTCCAAGGGGGTGCTGGTCCTGGGTTTCGCTCCAGATCCGGCACCCTCGAGGGGTGGTGGTGCCTGCGACGGAAGCTTGGCCGGTTGCGGTGGCCGGCGGCGGCTACGGTTTTCGGCGAGCGGTTGGTGGAGGTTCACGTTGGCGGAGGGCTGGTGTTTCGGCGGGGGACTTGGCAGGGTGCTGGCGCAGCTTTGCGGCCGCTCGTGTGGCCGGTGCGTCTACTCGATGAGGCTTCTTCGATGGCCGGCGCGGGCGTCGTCTTGGTGGCTGGTGGGGACCCAAGTTTCTTGTCTGAGTCGGTGCTGGGATGTTTTGGGCGAAAGCCTGGCGACGTCGACACTCGTGGGTGTCGTTCCCCTGTTGAGGGCGTCGCGTCCTTAGCACATTCCATGGGTGTGAATCCAGTCCTGCCATGGACGGACGACGGCGGCGCTTGGGCGTCGTAACCTTCTTGAAGGCGTCGTTGTGGAAGTCGACTCGGTCGGGATGTCTTTGGGCAGTGCTTCTTCGTCGTCTCCGTCTTCGTGTTCGTGGTTGGTGCCGGTGGTGGTGTAGGCTTAGTTTGTTTCAGTTGCTTAGTCTTTTAGGTTTTGTTGCTTTCTTTTGAGTTGGCGTCAGCGGTGGAGCTCCTAGTGGTTTTAAGTGAACGCTCGTGTCGATGACCCAATCCAACCGAGTGCGAAGTGGTTTAGAGGCTTGATGTCGATGTCCCAGTCCGACCAAGCGCGGAGCTGAGTAGAGTTGAGTTGGCGCTTTTGTGGCGCGAGTTGAGTTGATTCGGTACCTAGTTGTGTTATTGGAGTAGGGTACCCTCCAAATTGTACGTGGTTTTCGCCCAGTTTCCACTTCAAAAACTGGGCGGGGCACTTGCCTTTTTTTTCCTTCATCTAATAGAAATTGCGGCAAAGCTTTTGCCGCCCTTTCGAAAAAAAAAGCATTAAGCATGTATCGATGGTGAAGTACTGATGTTCTGATAACATACCTACTATGCACAACGTACTTTGGCCTAGAACACAGTACAATGCTGCCACCACCACCACAACACCACCACCACCAACAACAACAACAAAAGTTCAGCATCGATTAATCCATTTTTCCAGAAGAGGCATGTCCCATTTCCATTCATAATCAAACAGAAAAAACCAGTTTCCACAGACCCAGGGGTAAAGAGCAGAACATGCGCCTAGGGTTGGACGTGACTACGAAAAAAGAGCAAAACAGAAAAAGAAAGAATCTAGCGTGCTTCTGAAACTCTGACTCTAGAGACAGAACCAAGCTAGCGCATTTATCAAGTTTAAGCGAATAGTACCATACATGAGTAATGGTTTTTGAATAATTCAAGTTCTGCATATTAATTAGAGAACAAACCATCACTGCACTATTCAGCAATAATGTTGGAAACAACAGAGAAGATACGTTATTTTCATAGTGTTGTATGTTTCATCCCTAATGCTCAGGTATGCTTACAGAGCCCAATCCTTTTGAATGACATTTTATATTTTAATGCTTGTGACATCAGCTAACATTAGAAATTTGTTTCCTTGAGAATTTGTGGTGCAAAATTTTTTTAGAGGCAGATTTTTTTTTCCATCAGTTAGCCAAAAGTGCTTACATGATATACATGACATAAAATTGGGTGCTGATCTGATAGTCTGATTTCTCTTCATATCATACATGCTCTACAGAGAGGTCGCATCAATTCCACTTCTACCCTTTAAATTAAAGGGTATTCTGAAAGAGAAGAGGTATTTCTTTTATTTTCACAATAGCTTTCTTTTGAATCCTATTTCAAGTTTGATTAGAAGGATAGAAAGACGATGAGAATGGGAAAAGAAAAAAATATTTTAATGAGTTCTCCTTTTTTGCAATTTTCTTATTTTCAATTCCATTCATTTTTTTATAGAATACTTTTTTATTTTAAGCAGTCAAGAGTTCAATTTTTGTTTTGCCTAGTGGCTCACTAAGCAAATGCGGGATCCAACAATATAAAAAAGTTACTTTGTGTATAGACAGAAAGGTTATCAGAAGTCTGAACAATAAGGTGAAGGAGAAGGCAATCTGTAAGGTGAAACATGTGAGTGGACTACTGACTTAGTAACCCTTCCAGTTGTTGGTCCTAGCAAAATTGGATTTAGGGCACCCTAGTCACTCATGTTTGCAAGATGAAAGAGTCCTTGATCTTTTCTCAGAAATCTTGTTCTTGCATGATCCTAATTTCACTGGTTAAGTTTAGCACATCCCGGGGGCGTCGGATTGCCACACACGAGCCACCATGCACCCCCACCTCCACCACCGCCGCCTAGCCAACCACCTTCGCCGCTCCACCACCGTCGCCGTCGCCGTTGAAGCTCCTCTCCTCTCCATCGAGGATGTTCAGTTGTAAGCTCTTGGCTTCTTCGACCGTTGCCCGGGATGTCGGACCTGTCGATCTCGGATTTCAGTCATGGCAAAGAATTCGAAGCTTGGGTTCATCAGCGTTTCAACCGCTCGGCCGCCCAACTCTCCCCTCCTCCTCGTTCATCCTCGTTGCTTCTTTTGGTCGCTCCTCTGTCAGGCTCAATGAGGACTCGTGAGTCTCTTGTTGCAATCCTGCCTTGGTGGCATAGCCAAGGATTTCCAAGTCAAGTTTCTCTCTGGTTGGATGTTCAGCTTTCATGTCTCTTGCAAGAATGTTGGTCTCCTAGTTTATCATCGAAAATCTTTTGCTTGTAGTAGCTTTTCCATTTTCTTCTTTCTCTGGGGAAATGGAGGAGCTAACTGGTCCAAGGAATTTGGTGCCTGGTGCGCTGAAACCGATGCTGAATGGCAACATGTCGGTCCCAAAGGCAAAATTCTCAAGGTTGATCCTCAGTTCTTACCTAAATCTGGGAGCTCTGCCTCCTTTCTCAGGGTGCCGGCAGTGAAACGGCTTGCCTACCCATCCAATTACTTTGAGAGCTTCTTCTCTGTTCCACCTCGCCGGAGTTGGAAAGGACGACGTCTCGCCGTTGGGTTCAAAAAGTAACGGTTACTCAAAAACCGTCCACGGCATTCATTAGCCCTTAAGACCCCCCGGGCATTGAGACAGCTCACTCCCGTCCTTTGAATTCAAATTCAAATTCCTCTCTTAATGGGCCGGAAGTTATGGTACCCGAGATACCCGCCCCGATTCCTAATCCCCAAGTTAATTTCGTTGGAGGCCATTCAATTCCTGGATCTAGTCTGGCCTGCCCCGTGTCTGGGCCCTCTCCTCTTCGCTGCTCTATCTGTTATGGGCCAGGACAATATAAAAGAGCCCAATTCAATCAAGTGCGTTGCCTAAGGTGCCTGTGCGGTGAATATGCACTCCTGGAGCGCTTTTGGAAACGGCCTCCATCTTTGGTAGCTGGTGATCCCTCTAAGTCAAGTATCCGTGATTCTCGCCCGGCCCATTCGACTGCGGATTCTCAGCCCACAGTCAAGGAATGCGAGGAGTCTGGACCCGAGCTGGTCTATAAAGACACACCGGAGAATTCAAGAAATCGCTCTACCCCTCGTCCCATCAGTCCACTGTTCGCTCCTGACACTACGCCTTCCTCGCCCACCTCGCCTGCTCCGGTCGAGATGGCCAACTTCGCCGTGGATCCAAGAAAGTTCGTCCCGGCGGGCTGGGAGGTGGAGTTCCCTCCGGCGCAGCCTCTCCTTCGCCATGAGGTGTTCGTCGGGGCCTGCTACAACCGGTGCAATGAGAACCTGGCGATCGTCAGGCTGCAGCCACCAGTCAACTCAGCAGATTTCGGTCTTCTCGCCACAGAGCTTCGTAAGTATTTCAAGGACACTCATGCTACCCGGGTCATGGAGATAGAACCCTGTCCGTTGGGTGATGCCTATGTGAGATTCAGATCAGCGCAGGATAGGGAGAAATTTCTAGGCAATCTGTATCACTTTAGGGATTACAATATGATTGTCATTAAGCATGATGAGGGGGAGAATGCTAGAAGTATTGATCTTGACAGAGAGGCCTGGGTTATGCTTGTTGCTTTTCCTCATGATTTGCGTACTGATGCTGTAGTTGCCAAGGCAGTTTCTGGTTTTGGTTTGATGGTTAGTTGGAAGGCTACACTGGCCAGGGTGATAGCCAGGGTCACTCTGAATGATGACAGGAAGATACCCTGCTCCATCAAGTTAACTGCAGGGATGCCGACCAAAGGAAGGTCCTGGACTGTGCCTTGTTATTCACTGAAAAGGTCCAACATTGGGGAATTACCCGATGAGGATGGGTTTGCTACTGTGGGACCTCTGCATCCTCTAATGCCAGAAGGCCCTCGCTGGATCGGGCCTTTTCCTCAAGCTGGTTCTGGCTCTGATGCTACGTCTGCTGCTTGAGGCTGGAGATAATGCTGGTATACAGATGGATGAACATCAGGTTCATCAGGCTGTCGACTTGGTGGCCCAGCTGAATCCTGAGGATGTGGAGGTTGATCTGAACTACGACCCAGTTGGTCCCTATCAGCGGGCAGTGCCAGAAGGTGATGTACAGGGGGTTGTTCAGGGGGATGTTCAGGGTAATCCCAATTCTGTTGCTGATGGCCAGAAGAACACCAACCAGCAGCCAAGTGCCTTCAACACTCCTATGATTCAGAACAACAGCAGCTTCATTTCAGTGCCACCAGTGCTTGATGACAACCTTATCATTAGGGCCTCTGATCTTGATGACAGTGCCACTGAAACTGATCCAGTTGCTTCTCCAGTCTACAAGCCTCAAATCAAAGCTCCTCCAAGCATGACAGAAGATGCACTAGTAACTGTTCCCAAGAAAGTGTAAGGTCGAGATGTCGGACTAGAGGGGGGGTGAATAGTCCTTTTTAAAACTAATCGCTCCGGCTAACCGATAAAAATGCGGAATTAAATCTATCGGCCTAGCCAAGACTTCACCCCTCTATCTATGTCTCTAGATGCACCTTGTAAAAGATCCTAAACAAGAAGACAAGGTGCCAATCTAGCTAGTGCACACTAAACAAGTCTAGCTTGCAAGGTCACACAATCCTAAGCAACTAGTACTTTAGCAACCGGGTGTGCACCTACACAATTCTAATGAGCAAAAGCACAAAGCCAAACCTAAGCTCACTAGATGCTCAAGGACAAAGCTACACAAGCCAAACCCAAGAGCTCAAACTCACTTAACTACACAAGCTAAGCAAGGCAACTTACTCTACTTCTAGCTACACAAGCAAGAAGGTGATTAACAAGCTACTCAAGCTAACTAACCACAAGAGCAACTACACAAGCTATACAAGAATGTAAGAAATGTAAATACAAAGCTTGTGAAAGAGATTGCAAACCACCGCGAAGAGTGGACACAAGATGACTCGGCGATTTTTCACCAGGTTCACTTGGTTGCCCCCAAGCTACGTCCTGTTGTGTCGACCAACACCTTCGGTGGTTCCTCCGGTCTTTTCACCTAGATGGTTCTTCGGTGTGACCCTCAAGTCACTTGCCCCTCAAGGCACGCCCCGCAAGGCACCGCAAGACACCACTCTCAAGTGAGCCCCTCAAGGCACCGAGCAAACCCACACACGCAAGGGTGGTAACTCGATGACACGCGCAATCCAATAGGGCTACTCTTCGCGATCCCCGCGAGGTGAGTACCGACCTCTCACAATCTCTTCTCCGAGCACCGTATCTCCACGCGTGCTACCACGGAGCCTCTTGCCACCAAGCCGTCTAGGAGGTGGCAACCTCCAAGAGTAACAAGCTCTCCGGTGGCAACACAACCACCTAGTGCCACAAATGCAATCTCACAAAGCACTCGCACTAGAATCGCTCTTCTCACACTATCGGATGGTCACTACCAAGCATATGTGAGTTAGAGGGCTTCCAAGCACCACCACACAAGGCAACATAGCCGGGCGTGCTCTCGCCGGCGGCCGGCCGGCCAAGACATCTATTTATAGCCCCAAGGGCCAAACTAGCCGTTGCCACCTCGGGCAACTCCACGGACACGCCGGACGCGTCCCGGAGCAAGCCGCGGACGCGTCCGACGCTCCTCCGCGCTCCACGTGTCGAGACCATTCAAAGCCGACCGTTGAAGCCCCAACGGCTAGCGGCCCGATCGCGCGAAGAAATCTGCGCAACACGCGCCGGACGCCGATAAACCGGCCGAGTCCGACGCCCGAGTCCGCCGTGCGTCCGGCGACCCAACCGCGAGACCGAGCCCGACCGAAAGTTTCGGGTCGGCGTCCGGGACGCCGGACGCGCATGCCCGCGTCCGGCGCTCCTTGCGCCCCGCCCGGCATGCCCACGCTGACTCCAAAGCACGCGTCGGACGCGCCCGGCCCGCTGTCCCGCGTGTCCGGCGCCTTGTGAATCCATGATTCACGGCCGTCGAAAAACGCGATCTTCTCCACCATGCTATCCAACAAGTATACCAACTTGATCACCATGGATAGTATGTTTCCCAACAATTTGCATCCGGCGCAATGGAAAATATGCCTCCAATTTTCCCGAAAGCGCCGAATCCGCTCGCAAGCTCGGCGGGAGGGAGATAGGGTCCCAAACCCAACTCTACCCCGCAAACCAAAGCGCGAACAACGCCACCTTTGCAAATGTGCCAACACCACCAAGTGTACAACCTCTTGTGCTTGTGTGTTAGCATTTTCACAATCATTTTCAAAGGATTTTCTCTTCAACTCACCACACCACTCGATCCTAGCACATCGCAATGTTAGATCGCTCAAGTGGCACTAGATGACCGATATGCAAACAAGATTACCCCTCTTGATAGTACGGCCATCTATCCTAAATCCGGTCAAGTACTTCTCTACTCAACCTTAGATCGGTGAAATGAAATGCCCTAGGTTATACCTTTGCCTTGTGCATTTCCATCTCCACCGTCATCCTCCATTGTGTCAATGCACCGCATGCACGACACGATCATCAAATGATATGATCCACTTCATATCATCATGTGACACTTTTGGTCTATCGATCTTGACCTCACTTGCTCTTCACCGTTGCGTCGGTCCATCGGCGCCAAGTCTTGCCCAAGCTTCACCATCACATGGTCCTTCGCTTCGCAGCCTCAACTTGCCCTTCACACTTGCAACCGGTCCATCAAGCCAAGCCTCATCTTGATCTTCACCTCTTGGTCACATGACTCCATGTCATGTCTCATTTGCAATGAGCTCCTTCATCAACTCATGTGTTGAGCCTCACAACATCTCCAAACCATCTCCACCATGGCATATGTTGCTCACACACATGTACCTGTGAACTAACTCCTGTGTATCTCAACCATCACACATGTTAGTCCACCTAAAGTTGTCACTCAATTATCAAAACCAAACAAGGGCCTTTCAGAAAGGGGTGTCCATGGTGGTGCCTGATCAACTGAAGTTTGCTGCTGCTAAGGGCCCAGTTGTGCTGCAGAAGAAGGTTGGACCTTCAGGTTTCTCTGTTGCTGCAAGCCCACCTTACAAGAAGCCCACTCCTGCTGGGGTAGCTGAGCCATCAGATGGAAAGGCCCCTCTGCGTCCTCGCTCTCTCTTCAAGGTACATTTCAGTATTCATCAGAGCCTTGTCTTTTTACCTTATCAAAACCTGAATATTTTAGACATTGATCCTGACATTATCTTCCCACAATATTTCAAAGACATGGCTCTCAAAATCCATCTGGTTTTTCTCCTACCACCACAGATTCATGATCGTGTTGCTGAGAAGGAAGCCCTGGTGCTTATTGAGGAAGAAGAAGATGAGATAAGGGAGATCTCAGGAGCTAATTTTACTCCAAGGAAGCGTAGGCACACCAGGCCAACGGAGCAGCTTGAGGAGGCTTACTGCAGACGCAGCAAGAGGCTCTCCATCAAGAAGGCTGGTTACAAGAATGCTAAAGCAGCCAGGGCAGCTGGTGGTGAAGAAGAAGGAAATGTTGAAGCTGAAGATGTTGTCCTGGAGCCAACCCCTCTGGCTGTCATACCAGCGCCAGGAGTGGCATCGGCTCCTTTCCTCACTAAGGATGTTGCTGTCGGGATTGCTGAAGGGTTCCTCCAGATCCACCCTGAGGTGGCTTCTGCTCGTCTCTTAGAAGAAGATGTGGTTAATGTCGAGTCCGACTGAAGAACCTTTCCTAGCATCGACACAATGGATGTTGGTGCCTCTTTTGCTTTTTTCTTTCCCTTCATTTGTCAGGCCTGCGTGCCTCTGGAATAATGTAATCTTGGAGCACCTCTGTGACAGCTCCCTGGGAGTCGCCCAGCCTCAGAACATGTCATCTATCGCACTTTGCTTTGTGTTAAGTTATCAAATCAAGTTTGCTTATCCACATGTGTGCTTTATCAGTTCCCTTATCAGTTCCTTTTATCTTTCTCTTGTGGTTGTGCCCTATTCTTATTTGTATCTGTTATTCCCCCTGAGTTGGGTTGGGCTTTTCCCTTATCATGTAACTAATGCTTGGCCATTAGTAGTTTGCTACCTATACAGTCAGGTTTTTTAATGGATCACAACAGAAGAAGCATAAAAATACTGGTCTGGAATGCCATCCGTACAAAGATTGAAGAAAGTGCTTGCCAAATAGTGTGCTTACAAGAGACAAAAAGAGATTTTTTTGATCACTTCTATCTAAGAAAGTTCTGTCACCGTTCTTTGATAGTTTTTGCTTCTCCCCTTCTGTTGGGGCATCAAGAGGGCTGGTTACAATCTGGAACAGTAACTTGTTTGAGGGCCAACTTATTCAGAGCAACAGCTTTGCCTTAACTGTCAAGCTGCAGAGCAAGTTAGACAACAAGTATTTCCATCGACAAATATTTATGGCCCCTCGATTGACTCTGAAAAATTTGGCTTTGTCAACTGGCTTGTTAATCTGGACACAAATACCTTTGATGATTGGTTACTTGGGGATTTCAATCTTTCTGGTCTGCAGAAAATAGAAACAAGCCGGGAGGAAATATGTCGAAATGCAAATGTTTAATGACTGCATCATGGACTTGGACCTGGTTGAGATACCTTTTAATGGAAGAAACTTTACTTGGAGTAATATGCAGGAGGATCCTTTGCTGGTTAAACTTGATTGGGTTTTCACCAACACCACTTGGAATCTCTCTTATCCTGGAACTAAAGTCCAACCACTGTCAAAACCCATCTCAGATCACATACCTTTTGTCATCCACATTGACACAAGCATCCCAAAAAGCAGTGTTTTCAGATTTGAAGATTTCTGGTTACATCACCCAGGATTCAGAGATACAGTCACCCTGCATTGGCAAAACTCACCTGTCTATGGCAATGCTGCAAGAAATATTTCCAGTAAGTTCAAACAGTTGAGGGCAGGCCTCAAAAACTGGAGTAAAAAACTGTCCAATTTAGGAAAACTTATTCACAATAGTCAGTGGGTGCTTCTGCTTCTTGATGGTCTTGAGGAACAAAGGGGCCTATCCATCCTGGAAAGAAACCTAAGAATTCTAGTAAAAGAACATCTTGCCTCCCTGACAGAATCAAGAAGGGTATATTGGAAACAGAGATACACCGTCAGATGTGTCTTATTAGGGGATAAAAACACCACCTTCTTCCACAGTATGGCTACTATTTCACACAGAAGGAACCACATCACCGCCTTGAACCTTTCTGATGGCACCATTGTTGAAGATCATGATCAGAAAGCCTTTCACTTATTACAAAGCTATAAAAGTAGGATAGGCATCAGTGAGTTCAGACATATGTATTATGATCTGTCAACTCTCATTAACCCAGTGGAACTGGATGACCATTTGTTAGATGTGGCCTTTAGTGAGGAGGAGATTGCAAGCACAGTACAAAGTTTACCAAACAGCCATGCCCCTGGTCCAGATGGCTTCAATGGGGGCTTCATAAAATCTTGCTGGAATATCATCAAAGGTGACTTTGAAAGACTCTTTAGAGATTTCTGCAATGGAGGCATGGATCTAAGAAGCATCAATACTTCTCACATTGCTCTCATCCCAAAAAAGTCCAACCCAGAATGCATAAATGACTACAGACCCATCTCTCTCCTTAACTATTCTATCAAATGCATTACCAAAATTCTATCAAAAAGACTACAGTCAGTGATTCTGAAACTTGTGCATGAAAATCAGTATGGTTTCATAAAAGGGAGGAGCATACAAGATTGTTTGGCTTGGGCTTACCAGTTTCTACATCTGTGCCATCACTCCAAAAAGGAAATTGTCATTGTCAAGTTAGATTTCGAAAAGGCATTTGATAAGGTAGAACATGAAGCTATCCTGCAGATCCTAAAATTTAAGGGCTTCTCTGACAAGTGGATTTCTTGGATCAGAAATATCCTCACAAGTGGTGACTCAGCTGTTCTGCTAAATGGTCTTCCTGGGAGGCCATTTCCCTGCAAGAGAGGGGTGAGACAAGGTGATCCCCTGTCACCACTTCTGTTTGTGCTTGTAGCAGACATTCTGCAATCGATCATTAACAAAGCCTGGAGAGAAGGAGACCTGCAACATCCAATCTGTGATAACTTTGGTGGTTCATTCCCTATTGTGCAGTATGCAGATGATACACTGCTCATTCTACCTGTTGATGAAATTACTCTTTCCAACCTCAAGAGCCTGATTAGACCCTTCTCGGACTCCACTGGTTTGCATGTTAATTTCAGCAAAAGCTTCATTGTGCCAATCAATGTAAGTACAGAAAAAACAAGCTATCTTGCAAATATTCTGGGATGCTCGATTGGGACCATGCCCTTTACCTATCTTGGTCTTCCTCTTGGGACCACTAAACCAAATTTGGATGATTTTGCTCCTATGCTCACCAGGATTGAAAACAGACTGAATATTGTCAGTAAATTTCTCTCCTACTATGGGAGACTGACCTTGGTCAAATCGGTCATGACTGCTCTCCCCATTTTCTATATGAGTACCCTACTTCTACCGCCTCAAATAATCAAACAAATAGATAGCTACCGAAAGAAATGTTTATGGAATGGCAGAGACTCTATTAGAAATGGAAATTGCCTCGTGGCTTGGGAAGAAGCTTGCAGAACAAGAGAAGAAGGTGGTCTAGGAATCAAGGACTTAAAGACCCAAAATGTTGCACTTCTGCTAAAGCACCTAGACAGTTCTATAACTCGCTGCTTTACCTTGGGTGAAAAACTCTACAGTAATTGTCAAACACCACCACAGGCTAGATCACCTTCCGGTTCCTTCGGTGGAAGGATGTTCTTAAACCTGTTCAAAGCAAGTTCAAAAGTTTCTCGTCCGCAAACCTAACAAAGGGAACACAGCCCTTTTCTGGTTAGAGGACTGGAGTGGGAATATCCTAAAGGTAAGAATGCCACACCTTTTCTCCTTTGTTAAGAGACCAAAATCTTCCATCTTCTCTTTGAGAAATCAAGACACCTCCAGAATCTTTCATCTCCCTTTGACTCTAGAAGCAGTACAAGATCTGAATGATTTAGACATTGTTCTGAATAATAACTTGATGGATCCTGATGTGGCCGACTCTTGGACCTATAGCTGGGGCACTCAGTACAGTACAAGCAAGGCTTACTCCAGATTAAGAGAATCAATTCAAGCATCTCCAGTCTTTAAATGGATGTGGGCTTCTAGCAATTTGGGAAAACATAAATTCTTTTTCTGGTTGTTAGTAAGGGACAGGCCCAATACCAGGAACCTCTTGAGAAGGAAGAACAGAAACCTGAGTGATTATACTTGTGTCCTCTGCAGCAGAGGCATAGAGGAGGATCTTTTCCATTTATTCTTCAGGTGCCCTTTCAGTAAAAGTTGTTGGAACTTCCTGCATATCCATTGGGATCTTCACCAGAGGCCACTGGACATGTTAATTGAGGCAAGAAGAAACTTTGGGCACATAATTTTCAGGGAACTTCGATCACAAGCATGTTGGTGTATGTGGAAACTGAGAAATAGTATCATCTTTGATCATCAGGCCTGCAGCTTCCAGAGATGGAAAATTCTTCTAAAAGCAGAATTGTCCTTGGTTTGTATCAAGGCCAAATCAAGAGTCAAGACCCCCCTCTCTCTATGGATTCAGCAAGTGTTCCCCAGTTTGTAGCTTCAGCTAGTGTTAGACTTTTAGCCTCTCTGTCTCCTCTTGTTTTAGTTGCTTTTCGTGCTTCCCTAGTTGTTGTAATTAGGCTTTCTTTTTTTCTTCTTTGGGTCTTCTGGCCTTGTACCCGGTTTAGGTTAGTTAGTCCTTCTTCCCTGCTTCTCCCTGTTTTTCTTTGGGTCTTTTGGCCTTGTACCCGGTTTAGGCTAGTTAGTTCTCCTTCCCTGCTTTCCCCGTCCTCCTTCCTTTCCCACCGACTCTTCGGTGTTGTTGTAACTTGTCTTGTAACCCGTTGTTCCTTTCCTTTTATATGAAAAAAAACAAGTAGGGATTTCCCCTGCTGACCCCCTCAAAAAAAATTTCACTGGTTACGACTTACGAGTCAGCTATTT
Organism: Themeda triandra; assembly: GCA_018135685.1. Taxonomy (NCBI): domain Eukaryota; kingdom Viridiplantae; phylum Streptophyta; class Magnoliopsida; order Poales; family Poaceae; genus Themeda; species Themeda triandra. The sequence goes on from JAENPR010001546.1 coordinate 47,993, forward strand.
TCACATAATCGTGTGTCTATCTTAGTCAAAAAGTGGGAGATTACTTGTTGCCGTTTAGTTAGCTGGGGATGTCAGTGAAGACGAATGGAACAAAATCTGTTCTAGTTCTAAATGGTGCATACCAGCTGGAAGTAAAATCATAGTAACAAGCTCATCTAACAAGATCAGAAAGTTTGAAAACAAGGGCTAACTCTTAAGCATCTGTCCAATGAGGAATACTAAGCTCTCAGTAGTATCGGGCGTATGCCATCTCCCCCTTCTCCTTCCTCCCTCCCTCCTGTAGAAACCCTAGATCTCACCGCCGCCGGCCCCCTCCTTCCCGTCTCCGGCGTCCTCGCCGCAGCGGGTAGGGAGAGGGGCCACCCCCGTCCACTAGCTTTAGTAGTTAGTAGTCCTAGCTCGTGGCCCGTGATGGGTAGCCGCCGCCTGGCCACCATCGCCGCCTTCGCAGCTGCTGTGGCAGCCTTCATCGTCGACGACGGCATCCTGACCAAGGTGAGCTCGGCAAATAAAATAAATTCGCTCTCCTACCCAGCAGGTCTCTTCTTCTTCGCGCCATCTTCGACCTCCATCCTTCTCCGATGAGATCTGCTCCCGCCCCACCGTCCGTCGCCGTTCGCTTTCTTCCTCCTGCAGCCATCGATCCGGCCGCTTCATGCTCCAACGAGGCAGCTCCTCCGGCGTCATCTCGACGACTTCGCCTCCCCCTGGGTGACTTTGAGCTCCATCATCTTCTACCGGCGTCGGCAACAAAAGGATTTTTCGGTCGCCCGCTTGGTCTACCTCATCGGCTCAGTCCACCCACCTTCAACCGACGCTTGGCGCGGTCTCCGTTCGGGTGTATGTGCCATCGGCGCCTCTGCGACCCCCGCCGGCGAACTCGTCGTCGTCATCGCCGCTGCTATTGCTGCTTTATCCGTTTGCTGGATCTAGTTGTAATTTGGTTCTCTTCCGGGGACCTATGTGTAAACTGGCTGCTTAATATATTATATGTGAAGTTGTCAAAAAAAAAAAAAAAATGAGGAATACTAGTATTTCTTCAAGACACACATTGGAAGCGTGGATCCTTCACCAGCGAAACGCCACCGCTCGTTTTTCTAGGGGATAACTTTTGACAGCCCAGTCAAAAAGAAAAAGTGACATCCACCTCTAGTACAAGGTTCTGGCCTTTCTGAGACGTTCCTTCCAGAAGCATGTTTCAAAATTCGGTGAACATCCATTTGATCTTACGAAGCAAAATAGATCTGCACATTTTGGGAGGAGGGCTGCACCTTGTGAAGAGTATATGGTTTACCGTCCTGATCGACGCTCTTTACAAGAGGAGGTTCCGGATATACGAATCGAAGATGTGATGTGTGCTTATGAGAAATTTGAGGTCCTGGCAGGAAGATCCCGAATACCACCCTACTACAGCTATGGCTTGAACTTTACATCTCTTCTCCCCTGCCTCAGCCAGGAACTTCCTGGTCTTGTCTCTCCTTTTTTTTTTTGGTTTATTTAGGAGATATTTTCAATCTTCTTTTGGATAATTTTCCACTTTTCTTAGATAATGCAAGGACTTCACTCTGTGTCTCAGAAAGATCAAGCATCGATAAATCCATGTGGCAGAGAAAGACATAGAAATACCACTTCTCAGATCACCACATAGTAACAGCTTTCATAACGGAAACAAACTTATTGAGTGTTACAAATACATTCAAAGTTTCGGCATGAAGGCGTCCTTCGCCAAAGCAACTTTATTGTCGTTTGGAAAAAGCAGGCATCACAGGTTACCATGGTATATATACAATTGTGTGGTCACAGAACAGTCAGACCCGGTTCCTAGACAGAAGAAGCCTGGGTCTGGTCTCTAAGCCAACTGCAAAGCAATATAGGATGCGTTTCATTGAAGTGAGCAAACATTACTACTCACTGGGCTGTTGACAAGGTTTGATCACCAGCTTCAGCCATGTGCATTCTTGATATTTCTTTTTGATTTATCATCAAAAGATTGAAATCTGACCTTTAACTGATTTGTCATAGATGTGCAACAACTCAACCACGGTTGCTAGTAGTTTCTTAGGAACATAACCAAATAACTACAATTAAAGAATCCCCACTGAGGCGCAGCATATCACTGTTGCTTTTGATGCCGCTACCTGAGATCATTACTGATGCTGCTATATCAATAGGGTCTTGGTGGATAAGTACCAGGCGCTGCATAAGATCAAACGAGGCAAAGGGAGGTGATCCAGTTAGAGCATTGACCAATATCATGAAAAAGGATTGATTTATCTCTGCTCAATTGCATCTTACCAGGTGGATACAGGGACTGTGCTGCCGGCGGGGGTGGGTATGGTTGTTGCCCATATGGTTGCGGTGGGTAAGATTGGTCATATGGTTGCGGTGGATAAGATGGAGGGTATCCAGCGGGTGGCGGTTGGTATGGTTGCTGCGAAGGTGGTGGATATTCTCTATCAGTATATGGTGCATGGCTAGGAGTTGGGTAAGCAGGGTATGCGGTTGAAGCAGGGTATGCGGTTGAAGCAGGGTATGCGGTTGCAGCAGGGTATGCCGAAACAGGTGGGTATGAAGGTGTGACTCCTGTGTATGGAATCGCTGATGCTAGTGCTGGTGCTGGGGCTGCCGAAACAGGTGGGTATGAAGGTGTGACTCCTGTGTATGCCGAAACTGGGGCTGGGGCTGGGGGCAGAACTGGGGCTGGCATTGAAAGTGCAGGAACAGGATGTGCACTTGATGCGCCGACACTTTTCCCCATCTTGTTCTTCTGTCAGACGTTACAAAATCAGGCACATGGCAGGGCTAAGAAACCAACAAAGAATAGTAACCAGTATCTCACCATTGCTGAGACATCAACGTGCATAATAAGCTTCAATTCCCCAGCAGATCTGAAAATTTCCCACTGTTAGAAAGTTCACGAGGCCAGTGCACTCAAGTTGCATGAGATAGGAATACCTCATGTTGCGTGTTTGAAGCGGCCATGAGGAGTCATCGTAGCCATTTGTGAGTACCTTGTTCAGATACACTCTACAGAAAAGCACAGCTTATGGTTACGCACTAGAAAGTAGAATCAATTTACCACATTGATGATGGATGATAAGAGCCACAAACCTGCCACTGCCGATGAAGTCATCATGGGTTAATGTGTTGCTGTTCCATACAAGAACATTCAGCTCGCGGAGGCCTTCAATGAGGGGTATATGGAACTTCTCATCGAAAGTTGGGTTTCTTCCCCCATCTAGCATCAATATCACATTTTTTAGGTTTGGAAAAAAAAGAGAAATATACTAAGAGCATAAATTTAACCTCATATAACAGCATATTACTGTAGAAACGTTATTGTACAGAAAACTCCAAGTTTATGGAGGTAACAATCAGCAAAATGAATGTATCATCACCGTTCATGGTGACTGGAAACTTCCTTGCTTAGAGTTTGAGAAGCGATTAATCTCGTCTATTGGTAGATAAGAAGTAAGAACCTTATTGGATGCTGGAAACAATTAAAGGTATCTCAGTTTCAGAAAAGCCCATTGCCATGGCACACAGTTGCTACCAAAGAGTATTTGGAGGATTTTATAACAATACTTCGTAAATTCAACGAGACTTTGATTGAAGAATCATGGTTGCAGCAAAGCTGGAAAACAGTTCTAGTGCACTCCTATTGGTGCGCCCCTCCATCCCCTGCCCCCAGCAGGCAGTTTTTACTAACCTAGAGTTTTAGGATCTGTCTTTTCACGAAGACATAATCAAAATAAGTTTGTGCTGATTGATCATAATTTCATACAGCCTGAGATGAATTGGCAATGACTAGAATGGTGGTCCATTCAACCTCCAAAGCAAATCAAAAAGCACAATCTACAAAAGACCCATAACTCCTCTACTGCCTTCATTGCTTTAAGTGTTCATCCAAATACAATTAGTTTTCAAAACCGTGGAATCGCAACCCAATCATATAGGTAGATTCCAGATAGTAGACACAAGGAAAAAAACAAGCACTTTTAGTACCGAAAGTAATGGTTGCAGCGGGGTATGTTCATGCTGTCACGGTAGTTGTCGGCCATTAATGATTTAAAAAGATTAACACAAACAAAATGGTGTGAGCTGTACTTGTTCCAAAAGAATTTAGTCCTAAATGATTGAAATTCAAGCATATAATATGCTAATTGGAAGGTACCAAGATTCCTCTAGGGGCATCTAGAGTATCGACCGCATACATAAATTAGGCATAAAGGCATTATGCAAAGTTAGAAAGAATCAGCCCAGCTGGTGGTGTCCGTATCTAAAATGTGTACCATCAGTGGTATTCGTTCATTCATTAGTCATCACCTATGGGCCAAACCGCCAAAGCACATTAGCTGTGAATTCTACCAATAGTTGTTGTTTCCCTTTGCTGTCTTTTCTGTTCATTGTTGTCTCCTGTGGGCTGTGGCTGTTTGTTTTGGCTGTCTTTCTAGGTAATGTTTTTCTAGCGCCTCTGTTCCCTGATGTCTCTCTCTTTTTCTTACCAAGTCTTACAGAGTGAGAAGCAAGGCAGGAAGCAGCAAACCCGACATCGAGATGAACGAGCGGTAGCTGGGCCATTATTCACCTACCCACCGAATAGGTCGTTAATACCGAGACTTTCCCCAATGGCTGAAGCCAAATCAACCAGTGAACCTTGAACGAGTAGTATGTCCTAAACGCTCAATCAACATCGTAGACGACCGACGAATTCCCTCCCTGTACACTATGCACGGTGTGAATTGGGATGGGTTGGTGGGTATGCGAAATTGTCTGACGCCTGTTCGATGTCGACATGTTATATAATAACAAATGAAGAAGTGCACGCAAACAAAACTGGCCGCCATTAGTAATTTAGTACAGCGAAGACCGGAGGAGGAAGGAAGAGGGGGGAAGGGGGATTACGGACGGACCAGTGCAGGTGCGGGTGCGGAGCTTGGTGGTGGCGTACTCGAGGACGACGTAGGGGTCCTGGCGGCTGAAGAACTCCGTGTCCCGCAGCTTCCGGGCTCCGGTGACTGCAGCCAGGGTTACACGAGGAGAAATCAGCTACCAATGGAGACAGGGGGAGAAGGATCAGGGAGGAAGGAAGCGGAAGGCACCTCTGACTTCGAGTAGCAGGCCATGGATTGACATGCGGAGGAGTGGGGACCGGGGAGGAGAAGAGGGGGATCTCGGGCTGGGAAGGCGGAGACCGTGAGCGTGGTTGTCTGATGCTGATTCGATGTCCCGCAGCCCGCTGCCGTCTTTATATGGAGACCCAACGCGGCGCGGCTGACCTGGACCTGGACGTGTCTTCTGGGTAAGTTTGCAACGGGTGTTCAGATCAAAATCAATAATAAAGTCAAGTTTTTGACTTATATAAGCCAAGTTATATATAAATACTAGTTGCCTTATATTTTGTCTATATAACTGTTTTTTATAGTTATATATGTAACGTAATAAGGGAAGTGAAACGTATTCTCTTTTAGTTTCCTTCTCACATACTTTTTTATCTGGACCTGCCAATTACCTATGCTTTCATGACCAGTTTGTTTGCTTGTACGAGAGGATCAGGTCTTCTCTCTTTCTCCTCCTCTTTTTCACATCATGAGAAGTGTTGATTAGCTTGACTATAAACTCATTGTTATACTTTTTTTATAATGTATACCCGTATTAATTAATAGAAATAAACACGTCCAAATACAAAAGATAATCAATAAGGATACGTAAGTTACCTGCCCAACCTATATTCTACGAGAAAAGAAGCTCGCCGCATCCGCGCCGACGAAGATCGCTGACACCGCCGACGCCGCCAAACCCGAATCACCGTAAACCGGGAGAAACCACCGGGCGTTGAGGTGGACCGCAGCGAGATGTTCAATCTCGCGGAGGCGAAGAAGTCTTTGAGCACCCATCCGTCGGGATCACAATCCAGGTTGGAACGACGAGAAAGCGGCACCGACGATGCCATCCGCCGCGGTGAAGCCAAGCTCGCTCAATCCCGATCCGTGCCGCCGGCAGATCGAGTTTGATCCACCGCATTCCATCTTGCCGCCATGCCCTCAGCCGCCACCGTAGCCTTGACCTTAAACGCGGCACGAGCACCGCCGCTCCACCACGACGACGAAACAGCAGCCGCCGCAGACTCCTACACCGCCTCACAGGCCTCCCATTGTCACCGGAGCAGGCGACGACGAGGTGGACGAAAACCGGGAGGACCTTATTCCACCATAGCTGCGCTGCTACCTCCACCAAGCTCGCGCCGCCGGAAACCCTAACTTTAAAAAAAAAAAAAAGGGACCTAATATACCTACCGTTGCTCGTTGTGCACGCTAATAATGACGCACGTGACGCTCCATAAAAGCTTCCTCAGGGAGGCATGTGAAGACGCGTGGTGGCTCGAGCCAATTCTGATTTTATCAGTATAATCAGCCAAGGGAGTCTCACGAATAGGTTTTTTTGTTTTTTGAGAAACAGTCTCACGAATATGTCAGAACAAAGAAATGGAAAGTGTTTGGCAAGTCGTGATCGAAAAAGAATAAAAATTGAAACCGCGGGGAGAAGGAGAAGCGCGGCAGAACTGACCGTTGCCGAGAGCGTGCAGTTTGTATTTTTAAATCGGATTATACGAAAACAAAAGGAGACGAGGTTTTCGAGAGACCCACACGCGCACACGCCCGCATCACAAGGTGCAATAGAGGACTCTAGTACGTAGGAGAGGTGAAGCCGCGTCGTCGCATGTGCAACAAATCCGTTGGCAATTGCGCTCCATGTTCTGCTCGCGGACCGGGAGCGGGAGGGCCTGCTCCCTGATACCGGCGTCGATTCGTCCCATTCAACTCGAAAAATTCCGTCTGCTTGGTTCCCCTTCCCCGGGCAAAAGCGCTGGTCTCGCCTTGCTCGATATCGACGCAAAGTCAGCGCACGCGTTTACGTAGAATAGAGCCTTGCCAGTTGCTTTTTGCTTGCTTTGCGCAGCAATGTCACCTGGCCGATGAGCATTTGGGCAACGTTCCTTGTTCTTGCCCGCTGCGCACCCCAGATCTAGCTCCAGCTGCTGCTTCGATCGATCGCCACAGCCGCCGCCGCGCTTAACTTTACAGCGCCCGCAGCAGCGCAGCAGAGACGTCTCCAACTCCAACTATATATCTAGCCACCCACCGTTGCACCAAAATCAACCTGCATCCGTCCAAATGTACGCACGTGCGTTTGTAACGGCTGCTCAAATTGCATCGCAATTCGCACGTACGTACGTGGCTACGTGCCCGCTACCGTACGTCGCGAACTTGCAGTGATGCTCTCGAGTACTTGTCGATGATGACGATTGGATGAGAACCACCGTGTGGCAGCACAGTACGTGTACTACACTCAAGACGAATCGGATGAATAGATGATGTCATGATGGTGATGATGACCAGAATCGGTTCGAAGAGTAGTCATCATAGAGAATCCGAATCCGTCCATAGTTCCACGGCAATTGGCATATCGGAGATCCATATAGAGTGCGCGCCTTGGCAGTTGTAGCAGAATAAATTCGTGCAGATTATTAAACCGCGGGAACCAACGACACGACGGACCACACGGCTTCAGCGGGTGCGCCGTTGTATCCGTTGGCCAGTCGACGGATCCACCACAGAGCTGCCTGTGAGCCTATGGCGAGCGTCCCAGGTGCGACTGCCTTGGCGTTTCCCCGGGTCAAGGTCTTTCTTTCGTTAAAAAAAAAAGAAAAGAAAACAATCAAGGTCATTTGTTAAATCCAGGTCAAGCGAGCCAAGACGGGCTACCAGTCGCGATCCCAATCCCCAACACATCAATACCCGTCATTTGTTAAATCGAGGTCAAGCGAGCAACCAATCGAGGGCAAGCAGTATTCGCAAAGCACACTCTCCAGCAGCTCTCAAACAAGCCTCAAATTTTCAAACTAAGTCTTATTTACAGCTAAAAAAATCCTATTTCAACATGTTGTACCCTATTCAGGTCGTTAAATTAGAGAAGCTCTCAACAGATCCTATCCATCAGCCTTCATTCTTGTGAACATCAAACGCGCCCCTATCAGAGGGGCTCCCGTATTGCCCTTCCCTCCCGCTGAGGGTTCCCTTCCCACCAAAACTTTCAACTGACACAACAAACAGAATATTTTCAAACTTCTAACTCAGAAATCATTTTCCTGCTTTCAATTATAGCCCACCAATTGCTTCCCAGATCAACTTGTCCTTGTTCCCTGATGCAGCCAGCCAGCAGCCCACATTCGAGCTTAGTTCATTTCAATATTTCAGTTGCCAAAAAAACAAAGATGGCAACAAAATAGAAAAAAAAAGTGCAAGTGATATATAACCTAAGTATCTCGTATCTACCCAACAGTTCAACTTAATTCATTAGTCATTACAAGAGGATCACAACAAACTGAGTTGGTCTGGTAATGCTCTATCAAACGATATTTACAGTCAGCCAAGACTACCACAGAAAAGGGAGTATGCCACCAGTCAACCACTTTATCTTTTCTCCCAGGCTTCGTCGTAGAACAGTCTTTAGACTCTTCACTATCACTAACACAAACTCACTCTACAACGCCCATTACAAGGCACAAGCAGAAGCTGCAGGCCAGCTTATACCATGATTATGAATTTATCCAAAACTACTTCCTGCTTAAAAAGCCAGCCTGGGTTGTTGGTTTGCAGGCATATTATTGCGCCTCATCCTCAAACCCACGTCCTCTTCCTGATCTCGCAGAACAAGAGCTCGGTCCTGATCATCTGACCCTGTAGTCGCTCCAGATTCACTCGGCTCAGGTGAGTGTGAGTCCTCGCCAAAGTTGTGCAGCCTCCGGCCAATCAGATAGCGGTCATCCCTGATGGAGTTGTGGAGGTTGGTGAACCAGACATGGAATCTCTTGCCACAAAAGAAGAGTGCGCTGAAGATCAGGCATCCAAGCCAGGCAAAGCGGTACACAGCTGAGTTCACTATGAGTGGGTAACCCAGCGCCGGGAAGATGCCCCTCGCAAGGACGTATGGGACACAGAGAGCTGTAAGGAGCTTGGTGACAATCGGCATTATAATTTCATGGAGGACCCACAGACCCCTTAAACGGGAAAAGCCATCATCTCTAACTCTCTCAAACTTTGACCTCCAGCTTTCATCAACCAAAGGTGCCATCTGATCCAACATAACCTGGAAAGTCTCATAGTAGGTTGGTCAATCTACTCAATCCTATTATATCCAAATATCCAAATAGATAACTAACCTAGAGAAACAAGATTGATAAGTAGCTGGGAAAAGTGAGGACAGAAGAATCAGAGATATATATCTTACCAGTCTAGTCCATATTTTCAAGAATATTAACCCCAGTGCCCAATCCTGGTACAATAGGAAGACAGGGCTCTCATCAATCGGTACCCTCATGGGTACGATGACCAGCAGCTCAAAAAGGAGTCCAATCAGCACAGGAATAACAAAGACCTGAAAGAAAAGATTAACATTGCTGGTTAGATCCATAATAACAATGAGTTACATAGAAAACAGTACTACCGCAAATCAGAACTCCCACAAGTTCAAAATGGGGATTGTTGAAACAGTAGAAGTTCAGTCTAGAAGAATTACCCATATTGACAAGAGAAAAGAGCTCTTCAAAACAATTGAGCACCACTTGCAGATCTGTTGTACCAGAAATCCCAGCTGTCGTGATCTGATGTAATCAATTGCATATCTGGTCCCAGCTGCCGCACTCCAGAGAATATAGCACCCAATGCTAAAGGAGAATAGATCTGATAGAGTTTCAAAAGGTGTCAGCAAACGTGTTATACAACCGATCTTGTTATTATTCATAAACATGTTATATAATAACATCAATTCAGGTAAAAGAATCATGCAAATTACCATTGCACTTGATGCCATGTGTGATTGGCAGGCGGGGAACAGCCTCAAAAAGCAGACGGCCAAGCGAGATAGGAATAACTATCATTCCAGCATTGAATATTAGTAGTGTCATCCATGCCATTACAAGCAAGAGCACGATCCGAAGAACAAAGCCATACCTTAAAGATGGGAAAAATGTCAGATAACAAAACCATAGTTATTATGTTGATGTACTCAGTAAAATACTCTTGAGTACATGGATCATTACTCAATTATTATGTTGATATACAATCTATGTGCCAGATTTGATTCAGAAAATTGGGGAAGATAATTGGACCAGCTGTTTTCAGTTTTTTTTCTCTAAAATAAACAAACTCAGTTATGTACTTATGTTTATTTTGATAGTGTAATCTGTGTAGTTTGCAAAATATATGGACAGATAGGCCATAGGTACTTCTTTTCCAGAAATGTAGCGATTATACTTACTCAGAATCTCCCTGATCATCTATATCAGATTCTTCAGTGGCATCATTTGCTTCATTTGCATTTCCCCTGCCATTATTTTCTGCGGCAACATGTTGTATCATGCGTTGTTCGGCCTGTGGGGCAACCATTTCCCGCCCACCATGTACCCTGTCTCTTCTTTCTGCCCTGCCATTCCAATTTTCCTGCCCACCGTTTTCTTCAGGTTTTGGCAGTAAGAAATCGGTTAAGCCAAGGGCCCAACCAACCGCAGCAAACCAATGATGTAAAAGTGATTTAATGGTTGCACGAGGCTTGAAATGCTCAATAGCGAATGGGATGCATATTTGGAACAGAAGGACATCAACTGGAATCTCAGTAAATGGGTCAAATATGCTGCAATTCCAAAAAAAAAAAGAAGCAAACACCACTTAGGATTGAAATTCCTGATAAAAAAGAGAGAGAGAATACATGTTGGGTAAGCTAACTCACGTGATGTCCAGAGGAAAAATTGAAGGAGCTACTCTCATGGCCAGTTTTACAGGTAAGAAGACCAACATCACAATCAAACTTCCATACACTGCAACTGACAAGAGAACTCGCCGGGCATGTTTATGCACAGGATCGTCAATCAAATCCCTAAAAGGATTGTAATTTGGATCAGCAGGGTCCCGCAGAAAATAAAGAACTCCATTGCGCAGCACCTAGCACAATAAGATAAAAAGAAAGTGAGATCAGTGGGCCATAGAAGAATTTAAATTTTTTAGTACTGTAGCTCGAAATATCAAGTGGCTGAGCAATACCCCTCGAAGAAGGCTGACAAATATGCTTATCTGGAGCATATACACAATGCCAACTAGCCAATGGATAGCTGAGCTTGCCAAGGGTGACATTGTAAAGAATTCAACTCTCTGCGCAATTGTTGTGCCCAGCATCTTTAGAGTGCAAACATCAAGCCACCAACCACACATAAGAGGAAATACACCAAGTTCAATGACCAGAAGGAATGCAACTTTGACCATAGTCATAAGGTGCTTCATGCCAGCAAAGAACTGCCTGCATAGAGAAGGGATGGCCTCTAATATAGTAGCTATACCATAGAGTCTTCCAATGGTGAAACGTTCTCCCCTGGCGTATCGAAGTAAAGCCAGTGATCCAATGTACAAAAATACAAGACAGAAGATGAACATGTATCCAACAGCAAGAGTTGTCAAATCCGAAAGATAAGATGAGCCAATTGTTGTTCCTTTCATCAGACTGCTCTTCCCAGTGCCTTGAATTACACTAAGACCAGTGGCATTTATCTTCAAAGATTGAGTAACAACCTCAATCACATGCCCGATAACACCTTCATTATTACTGTCAGAAGAAAAATTCTTCACAACATTCAGTGCACTCTTCAGTGTATCATTAGCTATAGAAATAGCCGTTTCTGTGAAGGGCATCATTTTTGCCAGCATAGGAGTAGAAGCTGAAGAGAAAACCATGACAGATAGTACAGGACAATCCTTCCCAATGAGAATGGAACAAAGATCACAACAATGAGGAATATAGCATTGCTAGCCAAAACCTGGAGGAAAGACATTCCTGTCAGTGTTTTGAAATATAAGAGATGCGACTGTAATGAAGGTTGAAAAAGAACATGCATTTACTAGCAAAAAATAATAAAAAAATATATGGTAGCATTCAACAATGAATCTGATGATACAGTGTAACAAAATTTTATCAAGCTGCTCTCGTGCCAGGCCACTTTCATTTCGTATTTGATATAAATTTTTTAAAACCAAAACTTGGGTAAATAATCTTAATATTATCAACAATATGATATTCAACATAAAAGCTCCTTGAAATTCTATTTCATAGGGCCCTACTAGTAAGAGTCCTTATCACCAAATTGGACATAATAATTACTTCCTCCATTCCAAATGCTGTAGTTATAATATTCTCTAGTCAAATTTCACCAACTTTGACCATATTGTTAGGAAAAAAAAATGTACCAACATATAAAACATCAAATTACTTCCATTAGATCCAAAATGAAATGTCTTTATGGTGCATTTATTTGGTGTTGTAGATGATAACATATCTTTCTGTAAACTTGGTCAGAGTTATAGAAGTTTGACTTAGGACAAAACAAAAATGACATGCAATTTGGAACAGAGGGAGTGGAAGAGTTCTCAGTGTTTTCCAGTAGCATGGCAACACAACTCTGAATCTCAAATTAGTTATGCCAACACATGTAGATCTACAAAAAAAGGTACTGTAGAAAAAATAGTACTCACTGTTATTGCGTTCTCAACCAAGTGGAAGACAGGGCCTTGCATACCAACAAGTTCATCAAAAGGAACATCCTCTGCACCATCTGCGTCATCCAGACCATCAAGCATCTGCTCAACCTGAGCCTCAAGTCGTTCTAATCGAGCAGCAACATTTTCAGCATTTCTCCTGAGAAGTTCACCAGGGCCAATTCCTTGGGCTTCTGCTAATTCATCAATATTTCCATCTGCAGGAACCCTATTATTAGGACCAGCTAGCCTCCTGACAGCCCGAGCACCATGCCTTTCACGGCCTCCATCATCCCTCTCAGCATCATGTCCACCAAGTTCACGCAAATGCCTTATGTAGTCCCGTAATGAGGTGGCTCCGAGGAATATAAGGACAATGATAGCTGAGAGAAGGAACCCATGAAGGCAATCACTAAGGATCAGCTGGGCATTGATGTGACTGAGGAACAGCCTTTGCGCTTCACCAAGACTTCTCACAAATGTTAACCGCCATATCCAGTAGGTGATGAATGGGATAATCATGAGCCAAACTGAGAGAACAAAGGCAAGCCGAAGGATGAATTGAAACACGTGGCATGCTTTCATTCCAACACCAACTATCAGTTCCTGGAAAGGAAGTCTTGTCGGAGCATTATCAGCGTATACAGGTGAGAAGGAGAACGCATGTTTACAGACCTGCAGTGCACAGATGCATAAATAAGAAATTATCTAGAGAACATGGAGTTAAGAGTTAAGACAAACAAGACATACACATCATCATCATCATGAGTATATTTTTTTTTTTCCTTTGTGATACAAGCCATTACTACCCAACCATAGAGTTGTGCTTGGAACCCCCAACTAACAATTGTTCACTCATTTGCCCTAGACTAACAAAATGAATTATTCAGAGGAGGTTCATTCTAATTATTCCAATCCTCTAGAATTCCTCCATTTTTCCTTTGTTCCAAAGGGGGGCTAAGAGAAGATAAAGCAACCGAAACTGCAAATCAGTCGTCAATACCAAGTCTATATAGTCTCATGGCTAAGAAGCACAAGGAGACGCTGCAGGTTAACAGAATTATTATGCCTCTGAATTCTGGAAATACTCAGAGCCCACAACTGCACCAGAGCATTATGAAAATACCTTTGCTAGCTGAATAAACATCAAAAACATCCAATTGCCCTGATTCTGAACCCTAATCCCCTAATTCTAGTAACTGAAAAGGCATAAATAATAGCCCTAACCATTACGAACGCCAATTAACATAGTTTTGACCCAATCTGTATTCATAACAACAAGGAAACAGCACCCATAGCGGCAGCTCAACATTCAATCGATCGATTCCACCCCGGAATCGAACTAATCGATCCCTAAAGCAACGACCCAGCGGCGGCGTCCCCATCCGCGGGGCGAGGGCAGGGGCGGGTTTAATTTACCTCGCACTGGCGCGAGTTGCTGTGGTCGAGCCACTGCAGGAGGCAGTCCTGGTGCACGAACTTGATGCTGCCGCTGCAGGCGCACGGGTAGCGCAGCGGGTGGTCGTCGTCGCCGCGGTTGCGGCAGATCCGGCACACGTCCCCCTCCTCCTCCTCCTCGTCCTCCTCCTCCCCCGCCGCGTGCGGCGGCGGCCGCGGCTCCTCCGGCAGCTCGGCCCGCTCGGCGGCGATCTCCGCCATGGCTGCCTCGGTGGGGCGGGGCGGCGGCGGCCGCGCTCGATCGATCGATCGCCCCGGGGAGGACGCGGATAGGAAGGCGGTGGTGGGAAGTTGCAGCGGAAAGAGGAAGGGAAAAAACGTGTTTTCGTAGCCTCGTTAATGACGCGCTGGACTGGATGGCGGTCGGCTTAACGGGTCTCGATGGGATGGATATGGATGGATATGGTGGGTTGTGGGTCGGTTTGGAGATCCGACCTTGTCCAGAGTGTTCGGTTTATCAAGCTCGGCCCATTGGGTTTGCATCTGCACCGCCTTTAAAAAAAACGGAGCACAAGTCTCAACTCTCAACTCAATCGTAATAATCGCTTCTTGGTAGGGCTACAGTCGCCCTAGGCGATTCGAAGGCGACCGGGGGGATCCGGCGGTTCCGCCGACGATTCGGCCGGCCTCTCCCCTCCGGTAGCCCGTCGGGCGCCGGAGGTGGAGGGGGCCGACCCTCGCCGGCCGGATTTGGTCCCCCGCGGCTCGCGACGGTGGCGGCGGCGACGGCTCCGGTGGAGGCTTCGGCGCGCTCGTGCCCGGCGACAAGCCCGCGGGGATGGAGTCCTCCAAGGTGGTGCGGATGACGCCGGCGTGGTCTGTGCGCCTCCGTGCAGGCCATGGAGGTGGTGGTGTCCAGCCGACGGCGACGAGATGGAGGCGGCGCCGCCGGGTCGGAATAAGGTACTCCGGACCTCCCTCCTTCTCGGCGGCGTCCTCTTCGACGACGGCGTCGGTGGTCCTGTGAGAGTTAGGTCTAGGGTTAGGTTAGGGTGGAGGTCCGGGGTTGTCTCTGGCCTCTTCTCCTTCTTCAACGGCGGGGGTTCCCGTGAAGCGGTGGTGCTGGTGGCGTATCTAGATGAAGACACGGAGAAGGCTGTGGGCTTGGTGGTTCGCAGGCAAGCAGATCGACCTCGGGGCGGCGTCTGTCCATGGCGACCTTCGATTCGTGGTCGACAAAGCTCACGGGTTGGACCTGACTTATGGGCACTCAGTGAAATCTTCTGCTCTTTCGAGCGTGTGAGTGTCTACGGCGGTCTACCTAGAAGCCACCATGCGGTGGAGCTTTGGCCGACTCTGGATTCGACGGCGGCGATGGGAATCGGCGACCGGCGACGACGAGATCTGGAGGATTCCAGGAGGATGAAGATGAAGGACCTAGTTGTAATTTCTTTTCTTGTTGAGGTCCTTTTTCCAAATAGGGTTGGACAGCTGTCCTCCGTAGTCTTCTACAGTGTACTCGTATTTGTACTGTACTTTCCGTATTAATACAGGTATACATTTCAAAAAAAAAAAACGGAGCACGTGAACGACTATATCAGGATGAAGACGTTCTAGAACGTTGAAAACGATAAAAAATGTCTTTGTTTCGTTCTCACCCCATCCATTTCTTTGCAAGCACGAGCACATATTTATTCTCAAACTTCTCCCCCTCGTGGCATCAATGGCCATGAACAATGCTTCTAATAAGGATACGAATGATGACCACTTAAAATATAAAAGAGATTGCTTATGCTTTAAGACACGATTTGAGACCCCTCTTAACACACATGTTAGTCCCTCTATCTTCTTGATGTAGTATTTGTTAGTTGTATCACTCTTCGACTTGATCAAGTTTTACATTACTACCAATATAAGCATAGAAACAATAGTGGCAATGCTTGAAAACATTTTGATTTTCAATGCATGTCCTAGAACATAAATTATGATCTACTCCCTTCATCCTAATATATAAGGCGTACTTTTTATTCTTGTCCCACAATATAAAGCATGCTCTCTCTAGACATGTACACTAATACATTGTAGTGTTGAAAGAGAAATAAATGTGTTTCTTGGTTTTTTAACCAGATGTGTTTGTGCCTTATATACTGGGATGGAGGGAGTATATGTAACAATATATACATGTTACGGATGAATAACATGTGTCAACTAAAACCATAACTTTTGTCGGAGGAGAGGTGAACCACGTCATGTTGGAGTAGTCAATGATGTTCAACTCATTCCTTAACTTGCAAAATCTTGCTTCGTCCAATTGCTTAGTATGAAAGCATCGGCTAGCTAATTGATCATCGATACCAATACCATCAATCTTTATGTCACCTTTGTTGACATGATCTCTTATAAAATGGTGCCTTATGCAATGTGCCTACTTCTTGAATCTTGGACGGATTTGTTGTGATTTTTTACCGCACTCTCATTGTCACATTAGCAGAGACACTTCATCAAATTTGGTTCCAAGGTCCAATAGTGTTGCCCGTCTCACCATAAAAATTGTGCACAATATAATAACTACCTTTGGAGATGTATTGTGCTTCGATGGTTGAAAGTGTTGCCGAGTTTTACTTCTTTGAGGACTAAGATATTGGGGCTAACATGTGTGTTAAGAGCATCTCCAAGGGCCTCTCCAAATGAGTTTTGCATTTGATAATTTGCAAAAAACCTCAAAAAGAGGGCTCCAACGGTTTTGCATATGACTTTTGCATTTGGGCAAACTTTGCAATTCTCAGGTTTGGTTATGCATTTATGCAGAGTCCCGCTCGATTGGCAAATCGACTCCCGCGCGCATCTCGCGCCCCCGTCCTCCCCTCGCGCGCTAATATCTTCTCTCGCCCGACTATTTTTAGACTATTTTTGGGTTTGCCAAGTCTAAATGCAAAGGCCCTTGGAGTTAGACTATTTTTAGACTTTGCAAATGAGTTTGGGACTTTGCAAACAACACCAAATGCAAAACTCATTTGGAGAGGCCCTTGGAGATGCTCTAGGTGGCCTCAATATTTCCTTGAAATGAAAGGGAAGAAATGGCTCAAAAGCCATGAAAAACACGAAGTCAAATGACTTAGTGTGCAAAACTCGTGCCTGTTGTTTGACAATCACCAGTGCTTATAACACTATGCAGATGCATCTACCAGATGGTCTAATAGACTATGCTATTTGAACACGCCGGACAAACTAACATCAATTGAGTAGTGAATAGTTCCAAGATCCTAGGGGAAATATACCCCGCTTGCAGGGGCGTCCTCGGGCCCGTGCGGGCTGTGCGATCGAACAGGGCCTCCAAAAACTATGGGCCTCAAGATTTACTAAGTATCCTAAGTATATATACTAATTTTGGGCTTTGTTTCTATAGAAAAAATCAGATAACTTGTCTTCTGTGGCCCAAAAACGTGGCCTGTTAGACCACACATCCACCGGGCATGTAGCTTCAGCCTTCATGAGACGGAGAGAAGAGGCCGACATCTAGCGATCCAATTTTCTCGTAGTAACCCTCCGGCTTCCTCCTTCGTCAACGTCACCTGGAGGCCGGACCCAAACTACTCACTCCCTATTCCTCACTCTAGGCAAGATCATAGCTTCCTTTAGTCAAGATGCAAAAAATACCAATGACTCCAATCCTAACGATGATCATCCAGAGACAAAATATTGTTGAGCAAGTTTTTGATAACATCAATGACACTAACATTGATGCTAACTTGGATAGTTGTCTTGCTGCAAATGTTGATGATGTTTCTTTTCAGACAAATATCTTTGATCCAAGGTACTAGGATTCCCTAAATCCTAAACATATTAATATCTAAGTAGAAAAAGGTCCTGAAAAAAATGGTATTTGCCATTAGTTTCTTGTTTTGATACTATATATTAGGCCTCCAATTAGTGTTTCGAACTGGGCCTCATATTTTCTCGGGATGCCACTGCCGCTTGATGATCTAGTATCAAACAAACTATAAGCAGTATGTTGTCCGACAGTATCAAGCAAACATGGCAGATCTTCAAGATAGCTCATTGGCCTGATGATGGGTAGTGAATATTGAATAGTGCCGAGATCCTAGGACAATATACGCTGCTTGATGATCGAACAGTCAACTATGAGCAGTAGGCTGTCCGATAGTATCAAGCAAACAAGACAAATGTTCATGATAGCTCATTGGATGATCTAGCGATCGATGATGAGGAATGGCATCAAGCATGGACCATTCGACTATCATCAAGGAACATGGCAGACGGCACTATGCGTTTACACACACCAGATGAGATAAAGCATCAAGAAGTTGTGCGGCGTACAATAATGCATCGGATACAAGGTAGCCAACAACAACATATTGGTTCTTGCATGTTGGATCCTCTCTCTCTCTCTCTCTCTCTCTCTCTCTCTCTCTCTCTCTCTCTCTCTCTCTCTCTCTCTCTCTCTGCACTTTGAGTTACCGACAAAGACTATATTAACAATGACGATTATTGTTACTCCTTCTAAGTGATTTACTCCAACATTATGGTAAATAAATAAATAAATAATATATATTCATATTTAATAAGAAAAATTGATGTTTTTAGCAAAAGGCTATCGGAGGCAAACTAGTCATCTTTCAATGTTCTTTCTAGATGAAATTCGAGACACTAGTGCTATAATAAGCTGCTATAACGGCTAATAATAATGTTTAATTGTGTTTGGTGGATTTGTGGTCCACAAAACTGCTCAGTGGTCTAATTTTAGAAAAATAGTATAAAAATTTTACGAGAAATGAGTTTGGAAAAACATATGTGACAAATAATGTTAGCAACCTTAGCTTAGGCTATGTAACCAAGAACAAGCACTCCTACCTATTGTAATAATATGTGCAACATATTGTTACGTAATTTCTCTTTTTTTATTAGCACTTGACGATGATGTTAAACTATACTATATGTTAAAACATGTTTCATGCAAGAGATAATTGCTAGATAGCTAAAGCCTAAACAAACATGATGGTAAAAGGTGAGATATTTTTAGCCAAACTGTCACACACCTAATGTGGTCCACCAACCACGACGGAATAAACGGGCCAACTGTGGCCCAAGGAGGAAGCGCCGCCACCGCTGTCGCTGGGCCGAATAAGAAGCCTCGCAGTGTGCCCTAGGGCGCACACACCACGAGGCGCCGCCGACACTGTTGTCTCATTATCAAGTTACCTTATCGAGTTCTGCTAAGTTTGTAAATAGTCAATTAGTTAAGGAATCGAGTTTGAGTTAGTATGGAAAGGAGAATCAAATCTTATAAGAATCTCCTGAGATTGCTTAGCAGTCAGATTTCGTAGCAGACTGTAAATACTAGGACCATATAATCATTACAATCAAGAAAAGAAGTAGTGGACAGACTCTTTATTCAGCTCATCAGCTCTCTAACTCTCTCTCTCTCTCTCTCTCTCTCTCTCTCTCTCTCTCTCTCTCTCTCTCCCGCGCCTACGCCACCGCTTCCCAACCCTAACCCTAGGGTGCCGCCTCTAGCCACCGCTGCCGCGGCCATGGCACTGGCTGCTCCCAACGTTGCCGTCATCACCTCCATCAACCCTAGGGAGGTAGGGGTGCAAAGACAGCCAAGAGGTTTGCCTAAAAGCAACAATCCTGTGAAGAGTGCGTAATAGCTCACTGATTGAGCGCCCATGCACTGAAGATGAACGAGGCTAAGCGATCTGTCGAAACTGTGGGATGTCAAAATGCATCGGTAGGGGAAGGTTCCGTCTTAGAGGGAAACAAATACGAAAGCGGGGGTCGACGAAGCGGAAGAGAGAATGTCGGCTTGAGTAATGAAAACATTGGTGAGAATCCAATGGCTCGAAAACCCATCACGTTAGCCCCCCCCCCGCGACATAAATGCAGACACAAATTTAACCTTCAACTGAATGTTAGCCAACTAGTAGTTAGCTAAACTCAGCTAATTCTAAACTAATTTTCAGCCTACTAGTGACTAGCTCGAGCTCGTTAAACCTACACCGTACCCTTAGCCGGTCAAGAACTTGGATTCATTAGGGGACAGAAAGAGCAGCAGAATCGTCATCATGATGCATGTAGCTATTACTCTACTGCCCTTCCCCGTACGTCCGGCATCCACATCCAACAGCACTAGAGCATCGTCGTCATCATCATGATGCATGTAGCTATTACTCTACTCGACAGTCAACATAGCTAAGAATAGCAGAATCAACAAGGGGGGAACATAGCTAAGAATAGCATCATCACTATTCGAGGGCACAAAATCTTCGAGCTCCGGCTGCTCAAAACCGCTCACAAAAAGATCTCTCCAGCCCGACGACGACGACCCGTCCCGTACAGACGGTCTTGTAGCAACGTAACTGCCGGTCTGCCGCTGCCGCCTGCCAGGCTGCCTGCGCTCCACACAGTCGGGGTCCTGGTCCTGCTATGCACGGCGCAGTGATGGCGAGGCTGCTGCTGCCGCTGCGCGCCCCTCTGCCACTGCTTACCCAGAAAAGGGAACCCCGCCGGCGGCCGGAGGAGGGGCAAACAGCGGCCCGCATCAGTCGCCGGCACCGGCACCGCAGTGGCCCGGCCAGTCGCTCAGCGCCACCACTGTGCTCCTGGCGCTGGCCGGACGAAGGACAGGCTCAGCGGCTGGGCCTGCTGCACGCCGCGCCCAGCTGCCACCGCCACAGAGGAGGGAATCGTGATGATGCTGCAGCAGTGGCGGCGTCGTCGTCGTCGGTGCCGGTGGCGTACGGCGGCGCCCAGTTAATGCCGTTGCCGCTGGGAGGATGAGGATGAGTGGTGGGCCAGCGCGCGCGCGGCCCCCCACGCCGCTGCTGATGTGGACCTCCTGCTCCTGCTGCTGCTCGGCGCCCAGGTGCTGCCGGCTCGTCGTCGGCTAGTGTTTGTGTTCACAAAAAAGGAAACCGAACCAGCGATCGCTGATTAGCATATGGATGGACTGTAGGATCACATTTCTCACTGGTGCATCGTCGTCACGGATCGAATGGTTTGGAGATTGTTAGGTTTCTGTGTGCTACGAGCGGATTACCATCTGGAGCTGCATGTGCAGCGTGTCGTCGTCGTGCCTCCTGCCGCTGGTGCCGGGGTGGCGGTCGTGTTGGACTTGGACGTGGTCGTCGGCCGGCGAGCGCCCGAACATGCCGGCGGCAGACGGCGGCGGAGGCCGGCTGAGGATGCTGCTGTGCCGGTAGCCGGCGCCCGTCTCCTCCTCCGGCAGATCGAGCTGGGTTTCCGGCATGCGATGTACACAGTTCCAGTGTCAGTGTCCGATAAAGTGCAGTCAGTTGCATGTTCGTAGCAAAGACTCGTCGGACATGTATGTACTCTACATACTTACCGTCAGGGTCGTCGTCCTCTGCTTGCTGCCCGGCGCGGAGCCGAACGCCTCGACGGCGGCGACGGTGGACGGATCGGTGCCGGCGGCGCAGCCGAGACTGAGCTCGAGATCCAGCTCGCCGTCCCAGGCTGCACTCACTCCGGCCACAAACATGATTTCAGTTCATGAAAACCGAAAAGGAAAGCACAACAAGAACGAGAGCGGATCAGGGGACCGTGCTCACACTGCAACTGCAGCTGGAGCTCGCTGTCGTAGCTCTGGGCATCAAAGTTGGTCACCGCCTCCTTGCCGTAGCACTTGATGGCAGCCTTGTCGTAAGCCCTGACGATTTAGCATGCATGGCACAAACCAGAAGAGTTGTCATATGCAGTTCAGCTCATTAGACGACGCGCATAATAGAAATTCAGATCACGACACTTACTGGGCAGCCTCCGTCTCTGTGTCATACAGGCCCAGGTACACGTACCTGCAGCAGCAACAACAGCAAGGAGATCGATCAATCAAGCCAAAATTTTCCCAGATTAAATTCCAAATCTACTAATCGTTGTTCAGTGTTAATGAATGAATTACTTCTTGCCCATGAGCTGGCCGATCCTGGGCTCCCACTTGCCGCACTTGTGCTGGGTGACGCCCCGGAACCTGGAGCTGCCCCTGACGAAGCCGGCACCCTGCCGCCGGAGCACCTGCACGAACTCCTCCTTGCTGAAGCTCTTCATCTGAGAATGAACGCCCCATGGCAATGCAAGAAGAGCAGAATCAAAGCATCAAACAGTGAGAAAGATGTTATTAGTCGATGATGAACAGAGCAGCTGCAGTTCTTTCTTCTGTTCATATATATCAGTTCATTCATGATGGTGGGCTCTTCGATCTACAGGGATCATCACCTTCTTCATCTCATCCTTGTAGTCGTCCAGGGTGAAGTTGATGTCCGCATTCACGCCGCGGAACTTGATAGCAGCCTGGTCATACGCCCTGCAAATATACATATTACAGGGAGGTTCAGACCAAAGACTAGAAATTTACTCCTATTGTATACGTATATATACATAACATGGAACAAAATGTGAGGATCGGAAGAAATGTATGAACCTTGCAGCAGCCTGCGCGGTGTCAAATCCACCTAGAAAAAGAGCAATGCGGACACACCTGATTAATTGCCATGAAATGCTGCTATAGTAGTACGTGATTTAAGTTTGTGTTTCTTTTCAATTGGACAAGAGCTCACCCAAGTACACCTGCTTCCCACAGTCCCTGCCAATTGAAAGAGAGGGACAGAATGAGAGGATGAGCATGAAATAGAACAGGAAATGGATAGCCGAAAACACGCCAGCAGCAAAGAACCAGGATAATTCAAAGGCCTGCACTGCAGGATCGACCGAGTGCAGGTGATGAGGTGACTGACCAGATGTGGGACTCCCACCGGCCGGTGCGGCGGTAGAAGGTGACGCCGCGGTACTGCGAGCTCCGGGACCGCGGCCCGCGGCGGCTCTTCCTCGACGCCGACCGGACCCACTGCTCCGCCGCGCTACACCCGGCGGACACGTGGCACTGCTCCTCCGTCGTCGCCTGCTGCTGCTGCGCCGGCAGTGCTGCCGCAGTGGCCGGGAAGAACTGCTGGGTGACGGCCGCCGGCCGGGCAGGCACCACGGCCGGCATGGGGAAGCCGAAGATCATGCTGCTGGCGCCTTGATCCGGTCGGCGGCCGCCGACCTGCGGCAGCAGCAGCTCGGCCTCATTCCCCGGTGCGGGCGCGGCACGCGCAACGCCGTCCACGCCGCAGTGGAACAACGCTCTCCTGGTGGCCGCCATGGCAGGCCGCCCGTGCTAGCTGCCGCCGGTGCGTACGAGCGTGCGTGAACGGAGGGAGATAGAGATGCACACACGGCGGTTCTTGGCTCGAGGCTCTTCTGTATCTGTCTATGCAATGGAACGCATCATTGCAACTTTTTTCTCTCTCTCTCTCTCTCTCTCTCACTGTGAGACTGTGAGTGATGTGTGTGCGTTGCACACTTGCACTTGGGTTGTGGCCTGTCAAAGAATCTGCAAGTAGTATCAAGCAGGAATAAGGAGGGAAAGATCTCTGATACCTGCTGGCTATCACTTCATGTCAAGCGTCGTCTTTTTATGGGGTTGGAAGCATGGAGAACATGGTGTTCTCCACAAGCGGCTAGCGAGCGAGATGGCCACCAGAGACCATCATCCATCACATCTGTCTCTTCATGGCGCACATTTACAATTTACAAAGCACAATACTACGTACAAGTAGTAAAAGTGTGTACTACCGAGTACTATATATGTACGGTATGCACACAGTATATTCATGCCACCGGCCGGTGCCAACAGGGTGATCAGTGCTTTGTCAGTTCCTTAATGTACAATAATAGTAGTACAAAGCTACTTTCAGCTGAGGTTTTATCAAAGTTTTTTTTGCAATCACATATATAAGCATTTTTAATGACGTGACAACATTTTCGAGAAAGAAATAAGTTTTATTTAAAACTCTCGTGGCTCAGTTACCAACTCAACATAAGTCATCATAGGCCTTGTTTAATTGCCAAACTTTACATGTGCAAAGTTGGCATTTTTTGGCACGGTAGCATTTCGTTTATATTTGGTAAAAATTGTCCAAACATTGATTAATTGGGCTCAAAACATTCGTCTCGCAAAGTATAACAAAACTGTGCAATTAGTTTTTGATTTCATCTATATTTAGTAGTCCATGCATGTGCCGGTATTTTGATGTGATGAAAATCTTCTTTTTGCATAGTGAAATTTGGGGCAAATTTTGGGAAACTAAACAAGGCCATAAAATGAAATGTTTATAAAAATTAAACTATACTCCCTGCATCCATTAATCGGGGTCATATGAGCAAAAAAAAAAAATCCAATAGTCGGCGTCATTTAAGCTAGGGACCATGGTAGCACCTCGTCCCCATGCGCCCGTGGCTCCTCGTACGCGGCAATAGATGCGGCCCTGTTCTCCTGTTGCTTCAAATGCACTTATGTTAGCCTCCGTTTCCCTCAGTACATTGAGTGACCCATATTTCATTGCATTCTATGTTCTTAGAAACAACATTGTAGAACTTTCCATTGAGAACTATCTAAAAGAATAACCACGCTAATAGAAGTTTGAATCATTTCCAAATGATCAAGTCACAAATAAAGTATTTAAATTTACATGGGTTTTAGATCTATGGTTGAAATTCAAACGAAGTGTACTCCCCTACTCCTCAGTACCATTCTCACTTCTCAAGAAGTAAGCATTTCTAAACGTTGACCAATTATATATTAAAGAAAATTAATATTTACAATACATAATTAGTTTCACCAGATAGATCGTTGAATATATTTTCATAATAAGCAGCTTATTTGGAGATATAAGTGTTGCACATATTTTCTACGAACCTAGTCAAAGTTAGAAAAGATTGACCCGCACGCTTCCCATAATGTCATTTTTTTTGGGAGAGAGGGAGTATGTCCCTAAATAGGCATGGTTATCGCTTCTTGAGAAGTTAGATGTACTCTTTCAACTTTTTTTTTTGCGAATGGACCTGTACAATCTGTGTTTCCTTAAGACGAAAGGAAATGTTTCACAACATCAACCAACTCTAGCTGCTACGTGCCCACTAGCAAGATATGCTAGCATGCATGAGTAGCCAGAGTTTGTCGATCGGCTAGGATATAAGGCTAGCAATTAGAACATAAGCAAAGGACTATACGACTAGAGATACAACAAGGCAAAAGTGATGGGACTGCTTAGCCTACTCAACATCCATCACCTCGCTTGACGGTCGACGATGCCGACCTCTCCCCGGAAAGAGGGTCTGCATGGCTTCCCGCCTCGCATGGGGCGGCATCGAGATCGAGGCGACAGCCTGATGGAACTCCTCAAATGATGCCTCATCAGGCTTCTCCGTCTCTACCTCAAGCCCAAGCTTTTTCAGGAGCACCTTTCTTGCCTGGGCATCCAACTTCGCTACTCTGAAGGCGCTGCACTTGGGGATGAAATCATCATCATCATCATCAACAACAACAACTCTTGGGTCCTTGCTGATGCTCGGCCTAGGTGGTGACATAACGAGCGGCTCTTTGGAGCGGTAGCTTGATGCTATCGATGAAACTCGTGCGTCGCTGACTTGCATCGGGGGACATCATATGCCATTATTCCACGAAGGATCCGAAGGCGAAGGTGGTGCAATGGGGGCTTTGTCCTCCACGGGAGGAGCAAGTATATATAGGAGACGAAGACGGTGCTCCAGCTGTCGGGGTGACAGAGAGCGAGGCGACAAGCTAGCTCCACCATCATTGGATCGTCATCAACGATCGATGAATCTATTTTCATAATAAATTTATTTGAAGATACAAATATTATTAATATTGTATCCAAATTTAATCGTGTTTGATCGACATGAATATCATAGCGGCACTTGTCCAGGGGCCGAGGGAGTAACTGCTAGAGACCAGTATTCCACTGAAGTACGTACACGAAACAAAAAAATCTCCAAAGCCGGTC
Source organism: Themeda triandra (assembly GCA_018135685.1). Classification (NCBI taxonomy): domain Eukaryota; kingdom Viridiplantae; phylum Streptophyta; class Magnoliopsida; order Poales; family Poaceae; genus Themeda; species Themeda triandra. Next base: position 73,854 of record JAENPR010001546.1, read on the forward strand.
GGCAGTGCAAGTACGTATCATCATATGGTACCTAGAGCTAGTTGTGATTAGGCCGTAGGTTTCTGGCAGTGGATCAGCCAAGCAACACTAGTGTCTGCCTATTCCAATCCATGTAAACCTAGCCGCAGCTCGTCCGCATTCACTTCCTGCGTAAGGCTCCCACGCCTTCCACACCACCTCCACCTGCCCGCATGTGAGAGTTGAGAGGCCGGCGGCCCGCAGAGAGCACACGGCCGCCGCCGCGCGGCAGCAGGCGGCCGGTTTTGCCAGCGGTCTAAGAATCGAATCGATACGATACGATACGGACGAACGCACAAGGCGTGCATGCATCATACGATACGATACGGACGAACGCAGCATGCATATGTGTTTTTGCCTCTGCGTCTGCATGCGTCTGCTATGCAATGAAGCAGCGGCAGCGCGCGGCAGAGATCGATGGTGGAGGACCAAGAGACAGTCGACGCATGGCACCAGCACACCCATGGTCGTCGTCGTCTTCGTCTTCAATCTACCTCCGGCTCCGACTCCGAGTCCCACGTTAACCAGATCGAAGGCATGCATCATAATCATGCATGGGGCGTACTCGGTATGTGGGCGCGCCATTAACACTGTGGTCCGTGCAGTGCGTGTGTACGTCTGTCTCTGCGGACGACTACTTGCACGTAATTAATACACAGACCTTGTTATTATCGCCGCTCATATCAGGATACTGTACATGTACCAGGAGAGTACACGTACGTACGTAGCATGCCTACCGACCAATAGCCGAAGAGAGGTGCCCCGGCCTCCTGATGAAAAACGTGTGCTGGTCTTCCCAATTTGTCCCTGACAAGGAATGAGAGTAGTAATGTTTATTTATCCATGGGAAAAAGGGTCGATATTCATTTTAGACAGAAAGTGGTTGGGATATTCCTTTCCTGGTCCAATGTTTTCCGCCGTACGGAGTGGTACGTTCTGATTGGGACGTGGCAAACGGCTATTTATGTTGTCTGCAGAAAGTTTCAGTAGATGTTTCGCAAAAAACAGAAAGTTTCAGTAGATGTTTGAGTTTGATGATCTCTCACGACGACGTGCTTCACACCAGCTTAGTTTAATTTTGGCTCTTGCAACACTCTCTCCCTGCTGGAAATGGATTAATATCCTCGATCGTCTAGTTAATCCACCAGTCCTAATTAAAGTAGTCTAGTAGCTAAAAGGTATTCGATCCGATCCAATGTCATACACAAGACATCCAATCTAGTCCAGTCCACTACTGCGTCAATCTGATCCAGTCCAACCATATCCAAATACTCAGCGTCATGTCGCCGGGCGACCTCAAGGCTCAAGCTGCTCAGCCTTGTTGGGGAGCCACTCCATATACCGTGTGACGTGGATGTCTGTCGCTACACCACCAAATGGGAGGGCATCCTCATTGCCCGCGTCGATGGCCAGAAACCGCTCTTCTAGGCAGCAGCAGCCGGCCCATCCATCCTCCATATGGCACCATCATCGAGGTCGAGCTGTTGTTATTAATCACATGCAGCCCCGTAGGAAGCTGTTGTCATGTGGTGGCTATATGCCCAGGTTATGCATGGAGCTGCGCAGGGGATGCCACCAAAGTTGCTCCCTCCCTCCCCGCACCGTAGCCGGCGCCGTGTGGTTGTCCCCACCACCAACACGGCAACTGCGGCGAACTATTGCGTCGACGACTATATCCTGCTCCCACTGTGTTGCCCCCGTCGCCGGCCGTTCTTGTTATGCATCCCGCCGATTCTGGTGATGGTGATTTGCCGGTCGCCGCAACCGTGATGGGAATCGCACGTGTACATAGAAGCACGACATGCCGTGTACCGCCAGGAAGAGGCATGGGAAGGGAAGCGAGAGGTCCAACGATTTTTGAATTTTGAATATCCATGTTTTCGTATCCAATCCGTTACCATATGTTTGGATCATGAGCCAATGGATACCGACGACGACTGCCCAATCAAAATCGATCACAGTTACTATCCACTGATGAAGTGGTTGGCCAAAGGGAACCAATGAGAAGGCACGTTTGGGATGTTTTAGCTTGAGAGAGCCCAACACTGCGGTAGGTGTGTCCCACGAAAGCCAACGAAGTCAAGAATAGCCCAAAACGAGCAAAGATGAAAAGCAAGACCAGCAACGAGATCTAGAATCACAATCATATCAGGCAGCGGATGCCATTGATGCCAACCCTTCTCGCATGCAGAGAAACAAGAGCAAGCCTTCCTCAAAGAAACCAAACAGGCTCGTACGCAAAGAGAGGTAGATCGCTGATCGCAGCGCAGCACATCCATTGCAATGCAAGATGAAGAAACTGACGGCAAGTAAATACAAACGGGTAAAAAGAGTAGATACGCTTGTGGTAGACGTATTTACCGGCGTTGAGAGAGATGTATGCATGGCGACGCACGCCATGAACAGCGCTGTGTGTCTGTCCGCTCCTCCAGTCCTCCACCATTCTCCTCCAGTACTCCTCCACCCACCATGAACAGCTAGCAGCTGGGGGCGAAGGGTGGGCGGGTAGGGGAATCAAATGCGAGCGAGCAGAGCATTTCCATAAGAGGCCAATCCACGGGTACCTTGCACAGTAGGGTAGGTCCTCGCTTGCTCCTCCATTTCTTGCCTCTCGCTCGCTCGCTGTTGGTGCACTACTAATAGTGTACGCCGTCTCTCTCCTCTGTTCTGTCTGCCCTGGAGGACTACTGTCAGGGCGTAGTTACTGCTAATCAATCACGCCACCTTTCTTGTTTCAGAGCACGACGATACAGTCACTTCAATCCCCCCTGCCTCGCCTGCAGCTTTACAACTACAGTACCAGTTTAACATAACAGTACTCCTAATTTGTTTGGGAAACTGCTCCGGTACTCCCTTCTAAAAAAGTTGCACGAATCTTAAAGCGCCCCTGGATCCCGCCTGAGCCTTGGGCCATCCAAATCCAGCCCAGGTCTGAAACGTCCGTGAACGCTGCTTTGCCGTCCGTCCGTCTGCTGCCCTGCGTGCTTGCCTCCGTACGTCCGTCGTCAAGTCGCAAGGACCAGATTAAAAAAAAAGAAAAAGTGGCAAGTACTCGTATACGACTACGCCGATCCACCGTATACGTCCGTATAGCTGCACCAGACTCCCGATTCTCCTCACCCGAAATCAAAAATTGCTCGATCCCATTTCTTCGGTCTCCGTCATTGTCGCGCGTAGTAGTATTCCATGCCGGTGTCATCTTGGTTGTTTAAGTACAACACCAGCCTGCAATCTGGAGAAAGTAGTAGCAGCCAGCAGTAGAGCGGCTGCCTCTGCCATGAGGACTGAACATCAGGTTGCGATGGAGTTGGAGACGATGAAAACGCCCGGTGCCTGAAACCTGTTAGCCATCGCAGCTGTGGCATATGCCACCTGACTAGCTGTCCTTCTGATGAAGCTAGTACAGTCACTTCAGTATACTCACTAAGGTGAATGTTGATCAGTATAATCGCCAAGGTCAACAGTCGCAATGAAAATATATGATAACCTCTATAGAGAGCTTAGGAAAACAAGAAGAAAAGCAAAACAATCAACCTTGAATATACATTCATATTGAACTGTAACCATTCATGTGTTCCAAACTCCAAACAAAACAAGGACAAGATGGTCACATACACGCATTGATCGTCGTCCCATATGTCACACGGTGACTGAAGTGTGAACAACGGCATGCAGGCGGTGTGTCGTCGATGGAGCCGTTCCTGCGCAAGTTCTTCCCAGAAGTGTACCGGCGGATGCACGGCGTGAGCAACTACTGCAAGTTCGGGTCCGCGAGGGCGGGCTGGAGGTAGGAGAAGGGCATGACAGGGTGCATCTGCCACCCAAGCGCGGAAAGCACAAGCAGCTCCATCCGGCGCACCGTCTTTCGCCTCGAACACGTACGGGTCCGCGGCGGCGGCGCCGAGCTGGAGGTCGGGGAGCAGCGGCACGCACGTCTCCTTAAACTTGGCGGCGAGCGCGACGCAGGCAATGGCGGCGACGGGCGCCATCTAGGCAAGTCGGCGCCGAGCCGGAGCGCGAACCCGGGGAGGAAGCAGCGGTCGAGGTAGGCGGCAGTGAGCGCGACGGTGATCGTCGTCGTCCCCCATCTCCATCTCGAACAGCATCTCCATCTCCATGATCGTGGTTGTCCCCCATCTCCATCTCGAGCAGCAGCACCGGCGGCTCCGCGTCAAGGCGGGCGGGCCACGCGGGCACCTCGACGGGTGCCGACGCCGCCACCTGCCGCTGCCCGGGAATCGCCTCTGGCGGCTACGCGCGACGATGACGGAAGACCGATGAAATAGGATCGAGCAATTTTTGATTTCGGGTGAGGAGAATCGGGAGTCTGGTGCGGCTATACGGACGTATACGGCGGATCGGCGTAGTCGTATACGAGTACTTGCCACTTTTTCTTTTTTTTAATCTGGTCCTTGCGACTTGACGACGGACGTACGGAGGCAAGCACGCAGGGCAGCGGACGGACGGACGGCAAAGCATCGTTCACGGACGTTTCAGACCTGGGCTGGATTTGGATGGCCCAAGGCCCAGGCGGGATCCAGGGGGCGCTTTAAGATTTGTGCAACTTTTTTAGAAGGGAGTACCGGAGCAGTTCCCGTTTGTTAATAATCTCATGTACATATACATATAGAACGACAAAGAGAAATTATGGATCTCTGAAAATAGGCTTTGTATCCGTTTTGCGATTTAATGGTGGTGATCTTTGATGGATTGCATCCTCAATGACTTGCTACGTATTCATTTCGAAAGGGTCTGTGATTGGAACATTGTGTTTTGCAGTTACAACACATTGATGAATCATGGATGACAGAAACTGATGGTACTTTAGAGTGCGATGAGAATAACAAGCAATGTGGAAGAAAAAAAAGAAAAAAAAAATCCTATAGAACGACAAGTACTTTAGAGGGCTACTGTCAGGGCGTAGTTACTTCCCATCAATCACGCCACCTTTCTTGTTTCAGAGCACGACGATACAGTCACTTCAATCCCCTGCGGAAACACAGTACTATACATAATTAAGTGCATCGTAGTTCATAAAAGAACAATTTTAGGAGACACTGGATCTTACTTTGCAAAGACACACCAAACCTCCTCGGATCTTACTTTGCAAAGACACACCAAACCACCTCTGAAAAATCACTCGTTTCGCTGAAAAGCACTGTTCGATGATTTCTTATGAAAGAAAAATACTAGACCATGTCCGATAAGTCGCGTTGAATGGCAGATGGTAGTTTAGAGTGTGAAAATGACAAACAAAACAGAGGGGTAATAGTATCCCGGCAATCTGCTAATCTGATTGGCTCTGCATAGATTAAGTACCCTCTGTTTCCGCTGATGCAACCGTTATTCCGGCTAGGAATCGGTAGCAGGGCGAACGAGCCAATCAGTCTCTCCATCTCCTCCAGGTCGTCCGCGCCAATCAGAAGCTGATCGTAGAGAGGACCAGCTGAGGCACCAGTTAGCCAGGCACTTATTATATCGAGAGCAGGAGCAGCGCGCCTTTAAAAGCTCCACTGCCCGCGAGAGGCGGGAATCAAATGCAGATGCTGCCAAGGGAGGACTCGAGCTCCCCGGATGTACTCGAGGACGCAACAATTCAGACTCAGAGGCCCCCCGCCCTTTGCCCACCAAACCCAATGTACCACATGTGTGCCTCAATGTACCACATGTGTGCATTTGGAACAAAGTTAGATTCGGGACTATGCTTGGTACCTGGTTCGGCAGATGCAAAGGTTTCATCCAAAGTCTCGAGTCAGGAACAGAGCAAAGTTGCCAACCTTGAACAGAAGAAACATGTAGGCCTGAAATGACGTTAAGCATTTACTTGATCAGTTGATGATTCAGCTTCAAGTAGCTGGGGATCAAGTACTAAACTTACACTGCTTGTTTAAATTAGATGAAATGCAGTTAACATTTTGTTCAGAAACTGGACAGATCGTCAGATCAACATGGGTTACAAAGCCAAAATGAAAACAAGATGAATCATGGCGATTGTTTTTTTTTTTTTGGTTTATGACAAACAAAAATAAACTGAAATGAGTTACAAGCCAAAAGGAAAGCTGAATAAGAAAGGTGAGAAAATTACACCGGGCTTTCTAGCTAAGTAGCTATTGTTCAATAGAGGGAAAGTTTTTACTTTGTTTGCTCTATGGATAACCAACAAAGTTTTTTTAATTGAAGAAACGCTTGCAGCTCAACATGGGTTCTTTCAGGAACTGATAAATAAAGATGACAAACAAAGCACATGTGTCAATAATATGGTAAGCAAACGTATTGTTGAAAAACTCTAATACTGATACCATTTCGAGGAGTTACAACTGCACACAAGGGAAATGATGGTTAGATATTTCATATTCAGAGTCACACAATGGAACTGAAGACGTCCCCATCGAAAGCACCGAAATACCGGGTGATTGCCCAGCATTGTTGTCCCCTGAATGCAGTTGACACCAAACCATCAGATTCAGAAAATGACACTGCCATGACAGTTGCTACTCTACCCATTGATGTATCCTTTTTTGTGAAAGGAGACATATAGCCCACCCATTGCCATTGTTCTTTCAGACTGTGCTAGATCTTGGAACCAGCATTTCCCGCTTTCCAGGGCAGCACTCATTGGAGCTCTCACGTGGTGTGCTGGACCAACACCTTTCAGCAAAATAGTTTGAGGCCTGACAAGCATTTGCAACCACCAGCATGGGTACGACGTTTTGCACAAAAGAGACACAAATTTTGTCACAGAAAACAAAGGAACATCTTAAATGCTTTTGAAAACTCCTATTCAAACGAGAAGGTTTGACTGGCTTGCAGTAACTCACCTACTGTATTTCTTTTTCTTTGATTTCTTTCACTTTCTAGATATCATGAGATATCTAGTGGAATTTAGGGCGTTCTCTGTCGTCTCCTATGTCCAGTCTGTGTCACTCTACAAAACTAACTGAGTGAGATTTTAGTTACACCTGTTAAATCTGATTACATCATTCTGAGGATCACTAGCAGTAGATCGAGACAGGATACATCTGTTTCTGTGTGTAAACAATGAACAAGATCCTATACATAGTCTAAGTACATGAACTAGAAGGTAAAACAGGTGTACTAGGGTTAGACCGTTGGAGGAGGAGGAAGCAGCAGCCGTGGCGGAGGTCGATCCTTCAGCCATGGAGTCGGTGTCGTTGGGGACGGCGCGGACGTCGAGGATGAAGAGGCCGACGCCCGACGCGAGGGTGACGCGATCCGGTGGCGGAGCTTCCGTCGGCTGGCTGCGCTCCCCCGGATCGGATGGGGTGGTCTACTAGGGTTTGGATGTCGGTGGGGAGAAGTGGCAACTGTTCAACTCGTGAACAGTGCCGCCGGCCCCCACCCTCTATTTATAGCGCAGTGCGACGGGGGCCCACCAACCATGTAGGGTTGGGCGCCCCCGATCAGGGCGCGAGTCAAGGCCCAATAAGGCCTTTGGGTCTTATTGGCGAGAGATCAAACCAACATTCTCCCCCTTGATCTCACTCTATTCTTTACCTGTACTCTTTCTTAAAACTCTTACATCTTTATTCATTCCATTACAGATTAGTGCATAGAGTTGTTTCATCATCACGGTCTATGGCCGATAGACTTGACAACTACAAATACATTTCTCGATTTGGAACAAATTCTCGTTATTCTATGGGCCTTCTTGTCCGGGAATCATATGGCTTCCCTTAAACCCATGCCGGCTACGTGTCCTCCGAACACGTTGGGTGGTAAGCCTTTGGTAAGCGGATCGCAAGCATCTTTTCGGTGCTTATATGTTCAAGCTTTATCTCATGATCCCGGATCTTATCCTTCACAACATAATACTTGATGTCAATGTGTTTGGCGGCACCACTTGACTGTTGTTGTGAGCATACTTCTTTGGTAAGTTATCGCAAGTATAACTTTAGTGGTCGATGGATAGAGTCAACCACCTTCAAACCGGGTACGAATTTCTTTAGCCAATTCACACCGCCCGAGGCCTCATAGCAAGCTACAAACTCGGCATACATTGTGGACGATGTAGTGACGACGGTTGCTTCTTGCTCTTCCACGATATAGTTCCTCCCGCAAGAGTGAACACATATCCGATGTGGACTTTCTTTCATCTCCCGCATAATCGGAACCGAATATGCCTCTATTTCGAGAGAGTCGATTTTCTATATGTTAACATGAGACCTTTCGTACCTTGCAAATATCGCAAGACTTTCTTTACTAATTTCGAGTGTTCAATTCCTGGATTACTCGAAATCCGCAAGTAACCCGGTAACATAGGCTAAGTCGGGCGAGTACATACTTGAACGTCTTGTAAACTTCCAATGCCCGAAGCATATGGAAGCGCTTTCATCCGGTTGAGTTCATACTCATTCTTGGGGCACCGAAAATCCCCATATCTATCGCCCTTGACCAACGGTGCGGGTGATGGACTACATTTGTGCATGTTATATTTCTCTAGCACTTTCTCTATCAGTGCTTTACGTGATAGTCCTAATACCCCTTTTCTTGTCACGGTGAATCTCTATGCCCAAAACATATGAGGCTTCACCAAGATCTTTCATGTCGAACTTTGAGTTCAAAAATCTCTTTGTGTCCTGAAGGGGACTGATATCACTACTCGCAAGTAAGATATCATCCACATACAGGATTAGAAAGATATACTTCCCATTCTTAAACTTTGAATAGACACAGTTGTCCTCTACATTCACGTTGAAACCCAAAACTTCGATTGTCTTGTCAAACTTCAAATACCCTTGTCTTGAAGCTTGTTTTAATCCATAAATGGATTTCTTTAGGCGACATCCCATTCGCTCTTTTCCTTCCACGATAAAACCTTTCGGTTGTACCATGTAAACATTTTCCTCCAAATCCCCATTTAGGAATGCCGTCTTAACATCCATCGATGTAGTTCTAAATCATAATGTGCTACTAGAGCCATTATGATCCCGAAAGAATCCTTACATGAGGACGGAGAAAAGGTCTCATTGTAATCAATCCCTTCTCTTTGTGTGAAGCCCTTTGCTACAAGACGCTCTTTGTATCTTTCTATATTCCCTTGAGAGTCATATTTGGTTTTGTAGACCCATTTACGACCCTCTTGTTTTGGCTCCTTTAGGAATGTCTTCTAAATCCCAAACTCCATTGGAGCTCATGGATTCCATCTCTTCTCTCATAGCTTCTAGCCACTTCGATGAGTCGGCACTTCTCATGGCTTCGTCATATGAGGTGGGATCACCCTCCATATGACCCTCTTCTATGTTGTAAAGTTCATAGTCATCCGAGATGGCCGACCTTACGGCTCTATTAGACCTTCTCGGGGCTGCTCATTTGGCACAACTTCTGGTTGGGGTTGTTCTTGTTGCTCCCCTCGCCTATAGCGGCATGTTCTTCTATGGGCTCTGAAGGACAGTTCCTCATTTTGAATTGCTGCCATAGGAGAGTGAGGAATGGGTTACGGTACCACGGTGTAAACCGGCACTATCGGTGCATTAATAACGGGTAACTCAAAAAATGGCTCTTGAATCATTGGATTGGGTGCACACACCCGCTTCTCTTCAAGATCAATCTTTCGAGCTACCACGCTCCCCCTGATCAGCTCATCCTCTAGAAATTCATCGTGTCTTGTTTCTACAAACTTAGTGTATCCGTCTGGACAATAAAATCGATATCCCTTTGATTTTTCGTGTAACCAATAAAATGGCAACTAACTGTTTTGGGATCTAGTTTTCCAATGTTTGGGTTAAACACTTTGGCCTCACTGGACTCCCCACACACGTAAGTGGTTTAGTGAGGGTACTCTTCCCGTCCACAACTCATACGGTATTTTGGGCACCGATTTACTGGGAACTCTGTTTAGAATGTAAATGGCGGTTTTTAATGCCTCCATCCACAAACTTATCGGTAATGTGGAGTAACTTATCATACTTCGCACCATATCCATTAGGGTACGGTTACGTCTTTTGCCTACTCCATTCTCCGAGGCTCGCCTAGGCATTGAATCTTGGGCTACTATGCCATGTTCCCCGTAAATATTTCGCAAAAGGTCCGGGAACTTGGCCATAAGGGGTATGCCGACCATAGTACTCCTCCACGGTCGGACCCGACTAACTTTATCTTTAGGTTATGCTGATTTTCGACTTGACCTTAAATATTTTGAACTTTTCTAATGCCTCTGTCTTTTCTTTGATTGGATAAATATATCCATAACGGGAGTAGTCATCTCGTAAAGGTAATGAACGAGTCATATCCATCTACACTTTTCACGGAAAAGGTCCACAAAGATGTCCGTGTGGATTATCTCTAAAATTCCGTGCTTCGTTTGGCATTCTTTTTAATTTTCTTTACATACTTTCCTTTAATGCAATCTATGCATTGCTCTAATTCTGAGAACTCAAGTGAAGGAAGAATTTCATTCTTCACTAAATCTGGCACTTGCCATCTCCAAAATTACATGAATAACCATCATTGTCTAAACAAGACACACTTATTAAGTTTCTATGCAACGAAGGAACATAAAGGACATCTCTAAGTAAAAGAGTAAAGCCGTAGCAAGCTTCAAGGGAAGATCGCCCACGGCTTCAACATCTGCTCTGACTCCATTCGCCACTCTAATGTGTCTTTCTCTTCTTGCTGTTGTCCGAGTCGAGCTGAACCCCTGTAAAGAATTGGCAACATGAATAGTTGCTCCTGAATCAATCCACCAAGTGGATTTAGAATAACTTATATACAAGGATTCATTTACGAAAGTAATAATATTCTCACCACTTTCTCTGAGCTTCATCTGCAGCCAATCAGGGCACCTATTCTTGTAGTGTCCATACCCCTTGCAGTGGAGGCATTGATCTTTGTCCACCACAAACCGGTCGCGAGGCTTGTGCTTTTGCATGGTAGGCTTTTTCGACCACGGTACTGGTTATTAGCTTTGGTTATTAGGCTTATTCGGTTTTGCCTTTGGACTCTTTCCTTTGTTACGTGAGGAAGAAGCATTATAGTTCTTTTTCTTGTTGTCCCTCAAATGGTTGATGGAGCCACCATTTGAGGCCTTGATCCTCTCTTCCTCTTGAGCACACATGGCGATGGTCTTTTCTAAGTCCCATGTTTCGGATGCATGTTGTAGTTCACAACAAAATTCTCAAACTCTTTTGGCGGGACGAAAACACCAAGTGAACAAGGAAAGTATCAAGTGATTGTCAAATCCTTGAACTTCCCGATCTTGGACGCCAAGTGGCTCATTCTGTGTATGTGCTCTCTGATGTTAGTACCACCAGTGTACTTCTGTGAAATCAGCTCTTTGATGAGCTGAGTTGCATAAGTCTTGGTAGAGCCAGTGAACTGTCTCTTGATTACCTCAAGATACTCTTTAGCACTCTCACTCACCGGGGATGGATTCTGCTATGTGAGGTTCCATCGTGTTCTCGTATGACCAGACTTGCATTTCTTGTTTGCCTTGTCCCAATTGACCTTGTTAAGATCATAGGACATCGTATGCTAGCAAAGTCTCTTTCTCTCGTCCGCCATGCGGCATCCGCCTCTTCCGCGGCCCCGACGGGTGCCTCGGGTCGGGGTGGGACGCTCGGGTCTCTATCACCCTGAGTCTATCTCAAAGCAAAGCCAAAGGCCATGTCGATCTTCTTCCTCCACTCAACGTAGTTATCACCCTTGAGTGGCGGAATATCTCTGATGAAACCCATCAGAGAGAGAGCTCCTGAAAACATGTAATATCTATGGTGAGAACATAATATATAACCACAATTGCATGCCTTAGTCTCCACTTTGGTCAAAATTAAAACATACAACTGATTTATGCAATAAAACTATATCACCTTTGGGCAGAAATAGAATTAAGGCATAACAAGCTTAATCACATCATAATCTTTGCTATTAATCAACTTTGGTCGAATAATAACAATATTATAACAATCTGAATAATTATTTATTTCAAAATCAAATTCTCCCTTTGGTTCAAATTTAATAATGAAATAAAGGTCTCAGAATACGCACGGAAAGGTATCTCTAATAATCACTTTTCCAGAAAACATGTGAATGCTTTACTGTTCTATAGTGCAAACGAGTCTTTGGAGCTAATTTGCACAAAATTGAATCAAATCTTTATTCAAATCATCAAAAAAAAGCATCAATACATGTTCTGGAAAAATGAAAAATTAATAAACGAAAGAATTTCGTCTGTTTAAGCATTACGGCCCAAAACGGCCCATCGACCCGGCTCGGCCCGCGGCTCGCGCACGCGCGCGCGCTCCCGCTCGCACCGCAGCGGCCCATCGGGCCTTTTTTTTTTTATTTCTGTTTAATCAGCGCAGTCGGCAAACCGGCCCGGCCCAGCTCGCCGCGGCCGCCTCCGCACGCCCCAGGCCGTAACGAAGGCCTGGGCCGGGAATGCGCGCACCCGCCTGGGCCATATTTGGCCCGATCAACCGTGATTGTTGATCGTCTAGGGTTTCAATCCGACGGCTCAGCGTGCTCTTCGGAGGATCAAAACCGGCGATCTCCGGCCTCCAGGAAAACCCTAGCCTCATTTCTCTCTGCCTCCGCGCTCTCAGCGCCGCGCGCTCTTCTTCCTCGTTCTTCCACTCTCGCCGACGCCGCTCAACCAGAGCACAACGCCGCCGCCAGCCATGGTGGCTGGATGGAAGGGGAACAGCGCCGCCGCCGTCCCCTCGCCGGTGCGCGCGCTCGCTCAAGGCGGAGCGCGCCGCCGTCGAGCGGCTGGACGGTGGTGCTCTGTCCCCGTGCGCCGGTCAAGCCCAGGAGAAGCACGGCAGCGCCGCCACGCGGCTCCTCGCCGGTGCGCGCGCTCGCCCGAGGGCCGAACGCGCCGCCGTCGAGTGGCCATGGGGCGGTGTTCTGTGGCCTCATCTCCCCGCGCAGCAGCGAGAGGATACTCGGCCTGTCTGTTTGCGCGCCGGCCATGGCAGCGGTCGGCGGAGAGGTCGGGACAGGCAGGGTCCAGGTAGGCAGCCCAGCCCCTCCCCCGATCTGTTTAGGTTAGGGTTCGTTTCATTTCTGTAACAATTCGAAACCGATCTGGGTTCTTTCTTGATCCGATTAGATCAATCAGTTTTCTATCCTGATCTGGATCTACCGACTAGGTAGGCGTCTGATACCAATGTTAAATCTGATTACATCATTCTGAGGATCACTAGCAGTAGATCGAGACAGGATACATCTGTTTCTGTGTGTAAACAATGAACAAGATCCTATACATAGTCTAAGTACATGAACTAGAAGGTAAAACAGGTGTACTAGGGTTAGACCGTTGGAGGAGGAGGAAGCGGCGGCCGTGGCGGAGGTCGATCCTTCGGCCATGGAGTCGGTGTCGTTGGGGACGGCGCGGACGTCGAGGATGAAGAGGCCGACGCCGACGCGAGGGGTGACGCAGATCCGGTGGCGGAGCTTCCGTCGCCGGGCCGCGCCTCCCCGGATCGGATGGGGTGGTCTACTAGGGTTTGGATGTCGGTGGGGAGAAGTGGCAACCGTTCAACTCGTGAACAGGCCGCCGCCCCCCACCTCTATTTATAGCGCAGTGCGACGGGGGCCCACCAACCATGTAGGGTTGGGCGCCCCCGATCAGGGCGCGAGTCAAGGCCCAATAAGGCCTTTGGGTCTTATTGGCGAGAGATCAAACCAACAACACCGTCAGTTGTATACCGACATGCTATCAAGCAGGAATTAGACACATTAATGAACGTGATGCACATATCATCGGTATGTCTTGTGGAAAGTACCAAATTATCACTTGCAAAAAAAAGAAAGTACCAAATTACACTGGAGGAGCACTATGCCCTTTGAACCAGTTACAGAGTATATATAATAAACATGCCAAATGGAAACATGTTTTTCAGGTCCTCTCATGTCACGGAACCTCAACATCCTACAGTACAGCGCATCAATAGAGGGCAGCAGCCAGGGAAGAAGTGACAAAGAGCACAATGAACAACAGTTAGGAGTACCCGAAAAAGTACATAGGAATATGTTCCTGTTTTTTCCTTTTTGGATTGGATGAACGGGGATAAGTTTCTCATGTCCATGAACGACGGACAGAAACACAGAAGTGAAAATGCTTGTCCTCGTAGTACATCACATACTCTTTTATCAGCAATTAACTTTCAGATTCTGAAACTTGAAAGCATCAATAATCAGATTGAGTATCTTACGCTTGGTGATTGTTATGTTTAATAAGGACAGTAGGGCACTAGACAAGGCCAAAGGAGACTAGAAAATCCAACTGAGAAGTAGTAACTGCTAATCACAAATAAAAGGATCACACAAGTAACGCCATTGCATTTTGCTAGATACTAAAGCAAAAACAAACTACGTTAGTTGCAAACCCACAATGAACAACAGTTAGGAGTACCCGAAAAAGTACATAGGAATATGTTCCTGTTTTTTCCTTTTTGGATTGGATGAACGGGGATAAGTTTCTCATGTCCATGAACGACGGACAGAAACACAGAAGTGAAAATGCTTGTCCTCGTAGTACATCACATACTCTTTTATCAGCAATAAACTTTCAGATTCTGAAACTTGAAAGCATCAATAATCAGATTGAGTATCTTACGCTTGGTGATTGTTATGTTTAATAAGGACAGTAGGGCACTAGACAAGGCCAAAGGAGACTAGAAAATCCAACTGAGAAGTAGTAACTGCTAATCACAAATAAAAGGATCACATAAGTAACGCCATTGCATTTTGCTAGATACTAAAGCACAAACAAACTACGTTAGTTGCAAACCCGATGCTATGTGCAAACATGAAAACCAATTCAAAAACACATATATTTTGGTCTTTTAAAAAAATTAAAATTTGGCACATTCATAGTGCATACAAGTATGTACTCACGTGCAAAAGTTAGGATGCAAACTCAAACTAGAAGAAATTCATACAAAAAAGACAAATTTCAGGTACACGCACTAGAGGACAAAATTTGTCCTGTAGTGCACATAGATCTAAAATTTGTCATTTTTGTATGAATTTTTCAAATACAAGTCTGCATCCCAATTTTTGTATGTGAGTACATATTTATATGCACTATGGATGTGCCAAATTTCAGATTTTTTTAGAAGACCAAATATATATTTTTCAATTAGTTTCTATTTTCCATCTAGCGTTAGGTTTGTACTAGATATTTTCTCAAATAAACTTTAATCTAGATTCTCTCAAGTATCGAAAAGCACATTTACTAAAGGACTATAAATTTCAAAGCTAAAATTTGTACTACGTACCATTAGAGCAGCCACAATGTATCATACCAGTATGGGTAGTAAGGATGGATATGTGTCAGCTGGTACTAATTGTTTGGACAAGCTTCACAATAGAAGAGTTAATAAGGTGGGCCCAAGCAAATAAAACAAATCCCAACACAGATGGATGAGCCTGGCCACAACGGGTGTGTTTGGTATGGTGGTTTGGGCTAGGCTAAGCCTGGATAGCGAGAAACGGGCTTGTTTGGTTTGCCTTTTGGGCTGCCTGGCCAGGCTCCATCGGGCCTCCGTACCGGAGATAGCCAGGCCCCAGAAAAACGGATCGGCCAGGCGTTTTTCTGGAGCTAGGCTTGGGCTGGCTCCGCGCGCCCCCCTCCGCATGGGCCTAGGTGGCCAACCCGAGCTCCCAGCTGGCTCGCATATAAAACGGCGCTCTCACCGCCCGCTTAGGGTTTCCCGGTCACTGTTCACTCTCCCTCGGTGGCGCGCCACTCCACTCTCTCACTCGCACTCGCTCTCGCCGTCGCCCCGTCCCCCCTCTTCCTCCTCGGGTCCCCGCCGGTGGCGGGTATCCTCCTCGTCGCTGCTGGTAAGATGCAGTGTCCATGGTACACGGCGAAATCCCCTCGTTTCTCTCCTCCTTGTTCTTGGTTGTGCTCCTGTTTTTCGATCTAGCTCTAGATCTGTGCGGCTGTGCCGATTGCATGTATTTTTGTTTCTATTTGGTCGATGATTGAACCTATTGTGGATCTGGGTGGCGCAGCTTTAGCTATCGCGGGCCGGTCCCTAGAACTGATTAGGGATTCTTACATACTGCTGCTTAGATCCTATTAATTGGTACCCATTTGCCTTGTTTGCCCTGCTGTGTAGCCTAGGATCCATGTTTTCTTGTCATGGCAGCTAGGGTTTGGTCACTTTGGTCTGTCATGGAACCTGTTTATACTGATGTGGTCTCCTTTTATTGTTGGTTAGCACCATGGAACCGATTAGGCGTCGTATGGTCGTTAGGGGGGCTACAATGGTCGTGGTCATGTCTGCCTGGTTCTTCCTTAGATTTAGAAGGGTGTCTGCTTCTAGGAGGGGGATCTGTTATGGCCCAATGACACAGAGGGACAAGGAAAGGATGGTTAACCTGAAGTTCATCCACCAGCCAGATGACATTAGCATGATAGAGCTGCTGAGGATGAAGAGGGCCCCCTTTTTCCAGCTTTGTGACTTGTTTCGCTCTAGGGGTCTCTTGAAGGACAACATCTTTAGCCAGATAGAAGAACAGGTGGCCATGTTCCTCTTAGTTGTGGGGCATAACACCAGATTCAGAGTCATCAAGTACAAATTCCTAAGGTCTACTGAAACTATCAGTAGGCACTTCAAGGAAGTCCTTTTTGCTGTTGGTGAACTCAGGAATGAAATGATTTGCCCTCCTTCAAATGCTACCCCATCAAAAATTCTTGGCAACCCCAGATGGTACCCATTCTTCAAGGTGGGGTTTCTTTTAACCACTTCTTCTTCCATTCCTTCATACTAGTGCATTCTTGATCATGTGTCATGTGAAAATAGGACTGTGTAGGGTCTATGGATGGCACACATGTTCTTGCTAGAGTAGCACAAAGGAAGAAGCATGATTTCATGGGCAGGAAGCACACTACTACTCAGAATGTCATGGCTTCAGTGGACTTTGACCTAAGGTTCACATATGTCATAGCTGGTTGGGAAGGGTCTGCACATGATGCTAGAGTCTTAGCAGATGCTATACAAAGAGATGATGGCCTTAGGGTGGCACAAGATACTTCCCCTTATTTCCATAGTGGACCAGCTAGGTTCTGTACCCTCTAATCTCTTCCCCTTCCTTCCTTTCTAGGCAAGTTTCTGTTGTGTGATGCTGGATATGCAGTGAGACCAGGCTTCCTCCCACCATACCGTGGCACAAGGTACCATCTCAATGAGTATGGGGTCAGGGCCCCAGAAAATGCTAGAGAGCTGTTTAACCTAAGGCATTCTTCCCTAAGGGTGTGTGTGGAGAGGGCCTGGGGTTCATTGAAGAATAGGTTCAAGAGATTGTCTACAACAAGCCTTTCCATCCCTACAAGACCCAAGTGAAGCTTGTACTAGCCTGTTGTATCCTCCACAACTGGATACTCAGGTTTGGGCAAGATGAGGTCATTCCACATGAACAAGATTGGGAGCCCAATCCAATACTTGATCATAATGACAATGACATGGACAATGCTGCCTGGGCAGAACAGAGGGACACTTGGGCCAACCAGATGTGGGCAACTAGGCATGGTGGCCATTGAGACTAGGAACAACAGCAGCTTGTTTGCTCCCTATGATGTTTGTTAAGTTTTATGAGACCAATTGCTTGGCACTGATGCCATTTATTGTAATTTGAGACTTTCCCTACCTGTTTGCCATTTGCTGAACTTTTGTTGTAACATTGAACTCATTCATCTTGTTGTAAGGTTGAACTTATTTACTGTTGTCATGTTAGTTGTTTTATGTTGCCATGTTCCTGCTTTTTATGCTGTGAATTTCATTTACTTGTTATTTTAAATAGCAGCAATGAATGGGTTTGAGGGTTTTGACATCTTTGAGGGACAAGTGCATGAGCACCCTGTGTATGATCAGCCTGAGGTACAACCACTGCCACAGGGCAATGGAGGTGCACCTAGACTGAACTGGACTCCAGTGATGTCCTCCTTCTGCCTCAGCAAGTTCTCAGATCTAGTGACTCAGGGAGTAAGGACTGATAAGAGCTTCAAGGACTGCCATGTCAATGCTGTGGCAAAGGAGTTGCAGAGCTACATTGGGTAGGCTGTCACAGGTACCCAGGTCTACAGCAGGGCCAAGCGCAAGGCAGAGGTTGATGTCAAGGGCAAAGGGAAGTGCAAGGCAGAGTGCAACAAGAAGAAGAAGAGGGTAATCAATGAAGAAGATGCTGCTCTGATGACAGGGTTCACTGAAGCAATCTGGGGAGTCAATGCTGCACTCACTGAAGGAAACCATGCCCTGGGTATGCCAGAACTGACTTGATGCAATGCCTGAACTACTTGATGGAGCACAAAGGACCAGCCATGGTGTTTGTGGGGATGACAGCTGAGGACAAGAAGCTCTGGATCGACACCTACCTGGAGAAGGCCAGGCTCAAGATGGCATTTCAGTGAGAGCAAGGCAATGGAAGACAGGAAGCAAGCAGCAGAATGCTAGAATACATGATGTGAAACAGTTCACCCTTTTTGGTGTCAATACTGACTTGTAATAATGCAACATCCTATTGTAACAAGTTCCTGTAATCGGCAATTAGACATTCAGTCCTTCCTAAGTTGTAATCGACATTTGCAATTTCCTATGACTTTGTAATTCTCCATTCAGCACTATTAGAGTTAACAAGCAATCTGTCTAGCATAATGTCTTGCAATTTGCCATGGCTTTGCCACCTTCAGATTGCATTTGCAATTACACATCAAAACATTCACACTACTCAAAGCATTCACACAGATCATAACAGAACATTTTCATGCTAACACACATGGGATAGTTAACCAAAGTACTTGCAAAGACGTTAATTTTACATCTGGTGCACCAAACATTTGGGCACCCCCAAAATTGCCAAGACATGGTAGTCATCATCAAGCCAGAATGTTCACAGCATTCATCCACATCACCTAACCATCACCACAACTAGTCTGACCAGCCCATAACAAGGACACCCTAACTTAACCTTAACAAGGACATGAACCACTACTGATTACTTAGACTGAAGTGAACTTGTCACTAACAAAATGCCAGCTCCATGGATGACCTGATGCTCCATGGACAAGCCCTGTCAGCAGCTGCACTTTCACTTGCGAAGCAAGGCGAAGATCAGAGCAAACTGCAGGGCAACAAAACCTAGCAGGCAGTAGACAATGTACATGATCTTCCTCTTGTCATGGGTAGCAAACACAGCATGTCGCTGATAGCACCCGCAGACCTCCTCTGCAACTCTCTTGGTGCGATTCTTCTCTTCCTCCATCAGAGCCTTGGCCTTCAGGGCGTCCTCTTTCAGCATCACTGCCTGCACAAGTTCTTCATGAGAAAAGGACTCGATGGCCTTCTAGATCGTCAGCTCCTTCCACATGCTCTTGAAAGCCTTCTGAACACGCTCTGGCCAAGGTGCATTGAGCCACTCCCTGAAGCGGCAGTTCTGCTCATCAGCCTGTGATTGAAGAACAAGCAATCAGGATCAACACATCATTTCCACCCGGTGGGAATGAACAAGCAATCAGGATCAAGAACAAGCAATCAGAATCAACAGAGGACATCATACCTGATACGGACATGCCAAGAAACGTCTGCCAGTATTCTTTCCACCCCAACATTTCTTCAGGACGCAATGGCGGCCATGGTGGTAGGTGTCAAGCCTAATGGTACTCCCGCCGGGAAATGCATGGGAAATGCGACATCTCGCTTTCACCCTACAACATAAATGGGAATGCATGTTCACTGTGAGTACAAGAAATCATCCATACAACATAAATAATAACAAATTTTATTCAAGTTTCCTAACCTCAAATTAATAACACCAACTAATCTAAGAAATCGAAGACAGAAAACAGCTTTGACACATCAAAACCCTAATTATGTAATTACATAGGAGGGTAACTGGGCATTCAAACCACCACCGTGACACATCCAAACCCTCAGATTGATAAAACAAACTAATCTAATCAATCGATTGAGGAGGGGAACAGGACATCCAAACCACTACCAATCAGTAAAGAAGACCTAATCATAGCATTTGACAGCACAAGTTGATATTCCTAGACATCACATCCAAACCCTAGATTGAAGAGGGGAACAGGGCATCACGCATACCTCTGATTCGGCGAAGCCGTCGGCGTTGAAGGAATCGCCGAAATCCCCACCATCTTCATCGCCCAAGGTCATCGAGCGGCTCCGAGACGGCGAAGAACGGCAGGAAGACCGAGGTGAGTGCGCTCCACCACACGGGCACTCGGATCCGCCGGTGCACCGATTGAGCGCGGCGCTCATCGCACACTGGGCAGCGGACGAGTCGCTCATGGCGGCCGGGGAGGACAAACGACGCCGACGAGAATGGGGTAGAGGAGGGGAACAGACGGAGGAGATGAGAATGTGAGCCGACCGGGGTGGTGAGCGAGCGAGTGAGAGTGAGCGAGTTGGGCGGCTGGCGGCGGAGAAGCTTAAATAGGAGGGTACGGCCGCGGGGGGTAACCTTCACTCGTGGGCTGCCCAGGTGAACCGGACTCGGAGGTGGAGCGCAAACCAAACACAGACCACCCTGGCTAGGTTGGGCTAGCCAGCCTTTACTCCAGGAAACCAAACAAAATCCAAGTCGGGCCAGGCCAGATGCAAGAGCAGACCAAACAACCACCCCATTGTCACATTCAACCAGGCCAAGTCTGGCCGGGCCACCTAGAGCCACCCTAGCCAACTTGGGCCGAGAACCAAACACACCCAACGTCTCCTGCTGCTGCTCACAGGCTGCCGCACGACAGAGGCAAGAGAAAATATGACTTCTTTATTGTTACTACCCGATAGTAGTGTTATTCCTGAGTGTAACTACTACCAATTCTTCCACCACTCTCCACAATGTATCTTCCTAGGAATAAGGCCTTATTCCCCTTCTTCCCTCCCATTGCGGCTGCCCTTATAGAGGAAGCCATCTCAAAGACTCAAATCACCAACGCTTCGAAGCGAGCACGCAAACCACTGACTGTCAACCCTTGTTCACGAAAAAACCACTGACTATCTGACTGAGGGATCAAGATCATCTCGTATTCCCGTGGAAACCCTACGAAATCAAGAGCACGGGAAATATAGGCATATACGCCTGCTTGCGAAAAAAAGAAATCAAGAGCATGGACGATCTAGAATCATCTTGAACATAACTCAATCCAGAACGATATTTCGTCCAATAGTTCACGCACAAATGTGGGATGACGAATGTTCAGGGTCCATTAGGACGCTACCCATAAGGAATCAAATATTGGTGCTCGCACTTTTTTTT
Source organism: Themeda triandra (assembly GCA_018135685.1). Lineage (NCBI taxonomy): Eukaryota > Viridiplantae > Streptophyta > Magnoliopsida > Poales > Poaceae > Themeda > Themeda triandra. The sequence continues at coordinate 95,121 of JAENPR010001546.1, forward strand.
GGGGATTTTCCCAGGATTTACCGGCGTTATACATTAAGTGGTATGCGACGTTCTTGTCGACAACGGACGCCAATGGTGATTTCGGAAATCTCCGGATTTGTCGGCTGCTCAGTCCTTCGGAGGTACTTATAGGGGTAGAGTTTGCGTACGTATGTTCATAGAAGTAAGTGTGCGTGCGTGTTGTGAGCGTCTGCGTTGTACCGTGTAATTCTAAAAAACCGATGGAACCTGAGCCAGAAGAAGCTGACTCTGGCTCCTTCCACGCGATCATGAGGCTCCACAACCGTACTTCGCCGCATTAGCATAACCGCAGAATCGCCATGAGTTTCAGCTTTCAAACAAGGAAAGAAAAAAAGAACAATAAAACATTGCGCATCCAAACACAAACCCTTCCAACCTCCTTAAGGCGGATGCACACGTATCTAACTCAAACCATATATGTTGAATCAGATTAAAATGAAATTTAGTTTAAATACACTTCAATCCACCTCAACACATATGGATTGAGACAAATATTTAGACATGCAAACAAACCCTAACTATTGTGATTTATCATAAACCGGGTGCTAAAAAAATCGGTTGTATGTGCTCCTCGAACTATAAAAATTGGCTAATTTTTCCTTGGCGGAAGTTGGCTGATGTGACGTCATGTCACATAGATGGCACCATGTCGGCCATAAACCCACGAGGAGATAAATTGAACTTTCATGATAGTTCAAGGATGTCCATTAGACTTTATAAAAAGTTATAGATTTTTTGTAGAATAAATGTACATTTAAAATACTAAAATGTTAATTTAATGTTATAAAAGTGACATAAGCTTGTTTTAAATGGAGTTTGTTTTAATAAGTAAAAAAGTATGACATCATGGAAACCTAGAAGACGATTAATTGCGAACTTAGATTTCTTATGGTAGAACCTTCCACCCAGGTTTTAAGTCATCAATTTGATATGGTTGTTCGTATTTTTTTTTATTTTCAGGATTTAAGGACGCTATGTATTAAGTGATAGGCGACTCTCCGTCGACTTCAAGTCTGTCGTCTTATTTCTTTGGAGGTGCTCATATGGGTAGGGTTTGCGTACATGTGTTCAAAAGAGTGAGTGTGTGTGTATTTGGGTGTCGACATTGTACAGTGTAATATAAAAAAGAGAGGGTGGTTTATTAAATCCAAATATGATTATAAAAGAATCAAAAGAAATCGAGATTGATGAGCCTATTCTTTTTTTTGACAAACATTGATGAGCCTATTCAAGAACTAGGGAGGACAACAAGGAAGGTCAAGCATATTCAAGAACTAAAGCAATTCCTTGGATTGGAGGTGGAACATACAAAGGAAGGACAACTTCTGGGACAACAAAAATATTTCAAAGATCTTTTACAATGGTATGGACTACTTGACTACAAACATATCTCCACACCTATGGATCCAAATGTGAGGCTACAAGAGGATGAAGAGAAAATTTGGAGGATGTAACTATGTATCAACAACTTGTTGGGAGTCTCATATATCTCACATTGACTTGGCCTAGGAGGATGTAACTATGTATCAACAACTTGTTGGGAGTCTCATATATCTCACATTGACTTGGCCTGATATAGCTTACTAAGTTTGTGCCGTCAATCGATAAATGAGCAATCCAAAGAAGCCTTACCTTGATGTAGTCAAGTGGATACGAAGGTATGTCAAGGGCACCATTTGGTATCTTATATAAAAGATATGGGACTATCAAGTGAATGGATATTGTGATATGTCGATTATGTGAAGACTGTGGCACACGAGAGTTGACCACATGATAATTCTTCAGTCTTGGATCAAGTGCCATATCATTGTGCAGCAAGAGACAACTTACCATGGCATTATCCAGTACTAAAGTGAAGTATTGGTCAACAGCAATGGAAGCAAAAGAGAGTACTTGGCTCAAGCAATTAATGAAAGCCTTCATCAACCAACAGATTATCAAGTAAGGATTTCCATGACAAATTATTTTCTATACGTCTAGCAAAAAATCCTATCTCACATGCAAGGACCAAGCATATTGAAGTACACTACCACTACATTATAGAAAAGGTTCTTGAGGGATGTATTGAAATGGTTCCCACCACCAAGGCAGATGAGCAAATTACCTGTATAATCACTAAAGGACTCATAAAGCCAGTTTGAAAAATTTCGCGAGGCACTCGGTATGGTTTGTAGGACTAGGATAGAAGGAAGTTTGCATTGAGGGGAGTGTTGAAGGTTACATTGCAAACTTCTTTGAGCTTCTACACCTTTTTGATGCTAGATATTTGACACGAGGATAATAGATCTTATCACCATGGAAAATTAGAATAATGTACAACATAGATATTTATCTTAGAATTATCTAGAAGGGGACACATGCCATCCTCCTCTGAGTCCACATAGCTATAAGTAGATGACCCCTCGTTATGTCAATCCATCCAAGAGCATGGTAGATTAGGGTGATATATATGCTACCATCGTAAGTCCAATTGGGCATGTCACTTTGCAACAACACATGACCATATCAGAGGCCCCAATTGGGCAGCTAAATCAGATCTATTCGAAGAGAAAGTTGAACCTATAACAGAGCACAAGAGGAGGAAACCATTCCCACAGAAAACTAAATGTACAAGGCTCATGTGCAATGCATACTACAATTAGCCGAATCTCTAATGTCTGATAGTATGAATAGGTTCCTTGACTCAAGGGTCACGCCGATAGCAAGCCTGCATTGTGAAGTATGCTAATTATTTTGATTGCGAAGAGATAAAAACAGTACACACATGAGTATAACTATATAGTAGTGTTGTTGTGTTAAAGAACGTACCAGTACGAGAAACAGAAAGTGTAGTGTAGTTGCAAACCACAAACAGTAGCAACAGACGTCGGTATCCTTAGTGTAAGAAGTAGATTGCGAAGATGTTAATACCTACAAGGGACATGAAGAGACCAGTGAGAACAACTGCATAAGCAACATGCCACACCTATATACAGTAAAAACTATCAAAGACAGAGAGAGCCTACCAAACATGTCAACCCTGCCTGCTAAGTGCGCATAGCACACCTCTATCTGGGATCGCGCGTAGGAGCTGCAAACGACACCGGTCGCCACAACTATCCACCATAATGAAAGAGCTAAATTTACATTCCACCTGTCATCTTGTTCAAGTACGAGATCCTTAGCTAGATTTCCATTAGTGGCTATCAAGTACGGTGCTAGAGTGAGTGAGCCACTCAAGGTGTAGCCCATCCAACCAGACCTCCTCCCGTCTTGACGCAGGAATCATATAGGGGTAGTTGATAAAGTAGAACACACAGTGAGTAGAATGCAGGAATCATATAGTGAGTGAGTAGAATGTCGGTGGGACACTGAATCCATTCTCAATAAATAGAAGCAACCTCACCTGACCAGGATCAGGACTAGGAGGCGGCGACGCGTTCTGAATGGGGGCAAGTGCACTCTCACGCATGTGCCCCCGCTCGGTAGCAGCGCACTGCACCGCGGGCATGGCATCAGAAGCGTCGAGGTACTCCTGGCAGGCGGCCACCAACTTGAGCGCGGGGTCACGGAGCTTAATCAGTCAAGCGCTGCATGTTTCCTTCAATCCTGTGGCCGTGGCCAGGCCATATACAACATTATTCAAGCTGCTAGGATTGTTCGATTGCTACAGAGCGTCTCTCGCCTCTCTCAGGGGCTGATCGGGCACGGCGAGGCTACGTGTGGACAAAACAATATTATCAGCGAGCTCTACCAAATGGCCGACCCTCCTCACCGCCTCATTGCTCAGGATGTTTACGGTTGCTTGTTAGAAGCGAAACAACAATTCACTCAAACCTAGTTGTCCTGACAGGCAAGAATAGATATGCCCTGCGGATCCCGTGGTCCAATCCCGACATCCAACAAACCAAGAAGAGAATATCTGAAGATCATCAGTAAGTGTGCACCCGATGGCAAGAAGACGCTGTCGGATCTCTCCTTGCGCAAGGTCCCCAATGCGAGGTTCCTCATGCCTCCAGAAAAGCCATGGTGGGGCAGACTGGCACTGCTCCAACGCGGCAGCGCAGCAGCGCATCATGTCTATCGCTTCGGCGGCCTCCAGATGATCACCACACTGCCACGCCAAATCGGTGGCTGCTCCTCCGAGCTCGTCGAGACCGACGCCGAGCACCGCCTCGAGCGCGGTCGCCGCTCTGAGGAGGGCAGAGACGGCTGAAAGGTCCCTTGTTTGGTTTTAATAATTGAATGATAATTATAGGTGGACTAATGGTGTGATTAGGAGAATACACAGGAGATTAGTCCGCAGGTGATATGAGGGAGGAGCTCATTGCAAATGAGACATGGCGTGAAGTCATGTGACCAAGGTGATGAAGATCGAGATGAGGCTTGGCTCGATGGACCGGGTGCATGTGTGAAGGGTAAGTCAAGGCTTTGAAGTGATGGACCTATGAGATGGTGAAGCTTGTGCAAGACTTGGCACCGATGGACCGACGCAACGATGAAGAGCAAGTGAGGTCAAGATTGATGGACCAAGGGCGTCACATGATGACATGGAGTGGATCATATCATTTGGTGATCGTGTCGGTGCATGTGTTGCATTGGCACGTTGGAGAAAGACGGAGGAAATGGAAATGCGTAAGGCAAAGGTATAACCTAGGGCATTTCATTTCACCGGGCTAAGGTTGAGTAGAGAAGTGATTGACCGGATTTAGGATAGATGCTCGTACTATCAAGAGGGGCAAACTTGTTTGCATATCAGTCATGTAGTGCCACTCGGAGTGATCTAACATTGTGACATGCTAGGATCGAGTGGCGGTGTGAGATAAAGATAAAATCCTTTGAAAATGATTGTGAAAATGCTAACACACGAGCACAAGGTTCTGTACACTTGGTGGTGTTGGCACATTTGCAAAGGTGGTGATGTTTGCAGGGTTGAGATGGGTTTTTGTTGGCACATTCGGCGTTTTCGGGAAAATTGGACGCATATTTTCTATTGCGCCGGATGCAAAATCTTTTTAAAAACATGCTAACTCTGGAGCACATGTTGGTACCTTGTTGGTTCGCATGTTGGTGCAAAGGTTGAAGAGAAAGCGAAGTCGTGGCATCATTTTTCTTTTCATGTTTAGCCACTTTGCTACCTCCAATCCTTACAGAACTTATTTGCCAATGGGGATGAACAGATAGAGGCACTGATATCCTAGATAATAGCTTGGCTAATGTCCATATTTTTTTAGAGTTCAAGGGCAACCACCCCGGCCTTTTCGATTAAAATCAAAGAGACGAATCCGGTTTACAGCATTGTTTGCTTCAAAATAAGCAGGTCCAGGGGACTGAATCGAAGGAACCACAGTTTTAACGTCACCTCTTAAACGAGACACTAAAGAGACTCCAGAGACGCGATAAAGACTAGCCTATTACATGTTGTTGAGTGCTTCATTCGATCATCCCACCGTTGAGCGCCGAGGAGTTGCATTTGAAGTCTTCATCACAGGTGAGTGCTTCATGATAGATCTTCAAACGACACGTCTGGGAATGTCTTGTAGCCACAACACCAACCTCGCTTTCTCCCATAGCCTCCTCAGGAAATTGTTCAGCAAGTTTTTCTTCTCCACTGGACAGAGAGCGGTCCAGCTCTGAAGAGTACCAATGAGACGGTAGTAAAGTATTTCCATACTTTTCCACCCAGTGTTCTGAAAGCAAAGATCATTTCTCAGTTTCCACAAAGTCCAGAGGATAGCAAAAGTTATGAAATTCAGGAAACCATGTCTTTTAGGACTCAACCAGAATTTACCAATCTCAACAAGGCTACCACCTAACTTAGTATCTTAGATTTCAGAAACCACACTCCAAAATTGACAAGCCACCACACAATCAAAAAAGAGATGTTGACAGGTTTCCTCTTCACAATAGAACAAGCAAGTTAAGTCCTCTAGCTTTTTGCCCTTAGCTAAATTGTCTCTAGTAAGAACTCTATTATGCATAAGTAACAAGAGAAAAATCCAAACTCTAGGTGGAATTTTGATATTCTGAATGCAGGAACATGAACATATTGGATACCTCTAAAATTAATCACTTTGTACATGGATTGGGAAGAAAAGGTTCCATGTGCAGTATATTGCCAAAATAATTCATCGTCTTCATCGTGAGAACCGGATAATGGAAGCTATTTCTACAACTTCTAACCAATCATTATACAAATGTTTCGAGAAGTTTCTTCTAAAGGTAAACATCAAGGTGGAACTATCCCAAGCATCAACTAAAGTCTTGTCATATTCATTCAAAATTCTATACAAAGGCCGTAATCGCTGACTAAACTAGTATTTCCCACCCATGTATCTTCCCAAAACCTAATTTTCCTACCATTTCCCACTTTCCACCTATATCCAAACTTAGCCGCATTAACGCTTTCATAAAACTCTTAAAAAACTCGAAGCATGGGAATCTTTAGTAGTGAAAATGTTAGGCTTATTGGTTTTATACTTGAAATCCACAAGCTCTTTCCGAGTTTGTTTCGTCAGCATTGTACCTTTTTAGCCAGGATCCCAGTAAACATAGATTTAAATCTCTAATATTTGGTATGCCTAAACCACCATAATCCTTACACATGGAAACCAACTCCCAGTTGGCTAAATGAATTTTATGATGGTTATCTTCATCATTCCAAAAGAAATTACCCATATGGGTGTTGATGAGCTTTATGGCCCATTTAGGAAACTTGATAAAGGATAAAAGATAAACCGGGATGCTAACTAAACAGGATTTGACCAAGACAACTCTTGCAGCTAGAGAGAGAAGCCTCCCTTTGATCCTTCTGATCCAAGATTTTCTCTACACCAACTGATCTCACTTTCATCATTGATCATCATGCATCATAAAACAGTGATCCATAAGAACTATATTTTCAGTGGAGACTGAATATGATCTCACTTTACAACTTCCTGTTAAATTATAAACAAAATATTCCAGCATGTCTTTGCATCGCATTTGTTGTGTGGTAGAACCCAAGACGTGAATTTAACCATGAAGCTACTGGATGTAAAATTGATCGCATTTCATATGGGGGATTTTATGTGAGTTCAGGTGTAAATGAAAGCGCCTTACTTCTGACCTGCACACTGCTTAACCAATGGGGCTTCAAGGCCATGGTCCATGGAGGGGGAGCCCTTTCTGCACTTGAGTTGCTACATATGTTATATTGCCTATATTAGTGGCTGGAGTAAACCCTGGTGTACAGATTAAAACAAGGGCAGAAGCATCCTCCATAAAGATAGTAGTTGGTCATAGCCTCAGGTGTATGAGCACCTTTGCTGGCTAATAGGAGAACTGATGGAATTCTTTTGAACTTATCGCACTCTTTTCCAAGGGGTGGATAATGGGGAGGTCGTAGGTTGTCCACCAGATAGTACCCAATTTACAGTATCCTCTATATAATAGCCTTTGCTTCAAGTGTTTCTTTGGCACAAGGCTAATTCCATGTTCTCGGGTGCAGTCAGTATTTATGGTCTGTGCAATTGAAGTTGAGGAGGCTGAGAAAGCAACAGTCCTGTTTGCTGCAGATGTTATTTACAGTGATGATCTCAAAGATTTGTTCTTCGACACAGTGAAGAAATTGATGCCAACTGGTGCTAAGAAGGTATACCATCTATCAGCATTTACTATTCAGTATTCAACTCCAATGTCTTGAGTTAAGGCTCTGCCCCAAAACAAAGAGCCAAGATTCTTGTTTGTATTTTGTAGGTGCTATACTTGGCCCTGGAGAAGAGATACAACTTCAGTCTAGACGAATTAGACATCGTGGCCAATGGTTACACGCACTTCCGAAGTTTCTTCACAGCTCAAGATGGTAACTCATTTGCAAAGATCTCTTCTTCGCTAACAAAACGGGCACTGTCAAGTGATCTGAATATTTTCCTTTCATCCCAGTTATTATCCGCAGGGCATGGTGATCCAATCGATGGATATGAACCAGGTTTTGTTGGAAAGCAGATAGACCCTGCAGAAATTCCTCGGTACATCAGAGAATATGAGAGGGGCAAGGATTTAGAGATGTGGGAGATCATGTACAGTCCAGACCAGAAACAGCACTAACTCTACAAAAGTCGTCCTTTCCTTCCAGCAGGATGGAGAGAAGTGAGCAATGCATGCTATTCCGCCTTATTATCGTTAACCTCACATGACTCTGGAAAACCTCCTGAGGTAAATTCTGCAGTCGCAGGTTCCAACAATAATATAATCGTTGGTTGCCACAAATGCATGATCCCCAAGATGATGGCCACCCAGAACAAATAACAGAGCATCCCCGGGACAGATGCTCTGCGTCGATCGGTCTGGAGATGATCGATCAGCCTTCTGGCTTTGGAGTTCTTGTAGGATCGGGATTGGACTTGGAGTCCTGGACTCCTGGGTGCAATGAGCTGGACAGCTTTGATCGCCGCTGTTTTGGCCACTTGCTAATGCCAAGCACAAGCACAAGCGGTTCTGATAGGTGCACTCGGTTTGCCCGCTGCACCTGGGCTGCCCACTGCACTTCTCGGGTCTCCACATCTCCCAGTTCGGCTTCTCCTCACGGCCCCTAGGTACCAGCAGCTCATGCCACGCGCTCCTTTGCGCACTTTTCATCATACACCTTCTTTGCACTTCCTCTTGGTGTTAACCGCTGGCATGATTTGTACTCTCCTTAACTTTGATTCGGTGGTTTCAGGGCCTTCTTGGTCTTCAAAGAGCTCAAACTCCTGAAGTTTAGAGTGGCTCAGGGGCACCTAATTCAGTTTCAGGAATGGATACAAAGACTGGTGTTGTTAGCTGCTTAAAGCAGATTTTTTTTGTCTCCTTTTTTGTGTCTTAATTCTCTAGTCTAGCTTAGTTTAGTGTCTAGTTTAGTCCCTGACTTTTCCTTCCCCTTCTCTTGGCTCTGATTGTAAACTTGTTGTTTTGGCCTGTTTAATATATCCTCCTGTAGGGGCCTCGGCCCCTCCAGTTCCTTCAAAAAAAAAAAAAAAACAATGGCGGCGACGGGAGCGAGCTAGTTGCAGCAACCAGCGGTTCTTGTAAGTGAGTGGGACCGTGGATCAGTGGTTGTCTTTACGTTAGTTCGTGTTGTCATAGAGGTTAGTTTGTTGACAACACGAGGAGGTGGTCATACCGTATTCTTGTGTCAAGTTACTCTGTTGAGGAGGTGGTCATACCGTATTCTTGTGACTGGCAAGCTTTCTCATATAAGCTTTCTTGGCCTGCAGCTAGAAGTGGCTGCCATCTGCTCACTATTCAGCATGGTGTTACCAGCTCGCTGAAGAGCGTTGAGCTTCAGGTTCGAAAAAAAGATCGATGGTGCTTTTGTGTCATTTACGCTTATGATTCATTTGTGTTTCCAGTGTGCAGGTTTGGGAAGCGGCCTTACTATTAGTATTAGTATTAGTATTAGTATTAGTATTAGTATTAGTTGATTTTATTTTGAACAAAAACTTGTCATCAATCCCCTGTTAGTGGGTTCATATGACGAGATGAATTCACATTTACCTTGTTTCAATGGAAAATTACTCACATTTATATCTTGTGCATTCTGTCATACAATTTAGCTTCCTCCCTTCCTCTCTCCCCGTGCCTTAATGTTTAGCCACTGTGCTACCTTAAATCCTAACAAAATTTATTTGCTAATGGGGATGAACAGATAGAGGCACTGATATCCAAGATAATTGCTTAGAGCATCTCCAAGGGCTTTGCATTTTCAGTTTTGCATTTGAGGGCATTTGCAAAGTCCCAAATGAGTTTGCAAAGTCCCAAAAGGTGTGAACTCCAACCGTTTTGCATTTTGCCAAGTCCCACTTGTTTCCCCCGAAATTTTTTTCTCTTTTTCGTGCCATTCCTTCGTCGACTGCAATTTGTTTTCGCACGCCATTTATCTCCGCGCGGTCGTTTCAGTCGCCGCCGGGTATTCGCGAGGGCGTCGTCGTTGCTCGTGCTCGGCGTGAAGGGGTACAAACACCGATCAGGTCCGTTGTTCGTCGTCGAGCTTGGCGTGAAGGGTTCCAGGTCCGTTGCGCTGTCGTACGTGGACGCCTGCCTGGGTGGGTGCGATCGAGATCCTTGGCTGGGCTGTCTCTGAAGGCCTGCTGATGCTTCCTTGCTTGTGCAGAATCTGTTGTATTTCTTTCAGTTCGTAATACGTTTTCAGTTCAGTGTGTTCAGTTCGTAAAATACCTCCGGTTCGTGTCGCCGCCGCCGATTCGTTCGTGGACGCGCGAGGGTCCGTTCGTGGACGTGAGGAGTCCGCGCGCGGGCGAAGTCCTACGTGGCGGCGAAATCGTCGCTTGCTGGAGGCGGATCAAAGCCGAGGAGGTTTGCGTATATCTGGCCTCAACCTCTATTCTGCAGAAGCTTTATCGAAAGTGTGGATTTGCTACCACGGGTGGTAGCTACCCATGGTGGAGTGGTAGCTACCTTCCCTGCTGGATGTTTGACACGTTCACCATTTGTTTAATCGGACGGCAGTTAAGCTCCTCCCCAAATGGCATATTCGTACGTAGACAGTGTTCACTCAGTGCTTGTCAGGTCTTGGTCGGGCAACGCTTGGAAAAAGTTGGACCACACTGTAAAAAAGCATCAGAATTGGGACCATCGTTCTGTAGCTAAAAAGCATTCAAACCGGCACTGTACAGATGCTGCATCCACTTGTGAAAAATTTTCGTCATACAAATATATAATATTCGAATAGCATCAAATTGTTGTCATTCTAAAGTTAGTACCAGACGGTATATGTTTGAGTTCTCAAAAAAGGTCTGGTGCCAAATAAAAAACCCCCACTTCTTCCTCGGCTACTCAAGTCTGGTGCCAAATAAAAATACCCTTCGAGCTCCTGCCATGGGATGGACCAGTACGGACGGTGGCGTGCGTGAGGCCATGGCAGCCGCAGGGGGAGCACGACCTCTGCTCCAGCTCCAGCCATGGGGTGCAGACAAGCTCAGCCCCAGCCGCCATGGCAAGCTCGGCCCTAGGCTCCCAGCCGTGGGCGAGCTCGGCCCCGGCAGTCATATAGCGAGCTCAACCCGGCCATGGCGAGCTCGGCACAGATGCAGGCTGCCCCAGCGAGCTCGGCCCGGCGGCCATGACGAGCCCGGCATCGAAGCAGGTTGCCTAGGCGAGCTCGGCATCGACGCAGCCCTGCTGCCCCAGTAAGTACAGTCGACTGGATCCTCCACCGCCCCAGCCCGATTGGCCCCACAGCCAGCAAAGGCAGCGCGGAGCGGCGAGGGGGCAGCATGGTCGCTGGTCGGAGTAGTCCACCGCCCCAGCCCGATTGGGGCTGTGTGGCCGCGCGGGGCAGTTCGGCACCCCAGCCCTATGGATAGAAGATAGCCAAGGTGTGGGGGCAATTCCTGGTGATCTGTTAGTGCGGGAGATGGCCATTGCGACGGAGGAAGAGGAGGATGCGGGCTGCAGGGAGAAGAACGGAGAGGAAGTGGATCGAGAAGACGACGGGGTTACAGACTTTGAATAGTTGCAAGGATACAATGATTTTAATTTTTGTGGGCCAAAAACTTTACAGCATAGCAGAAGTGGTGGTCCCAGCACCGGTACTTTTGAACAGGTCTTCAGGGAGCCCCTGAATGAATCGGTTGAAAACAATGGTTGAATAGAAACACAAGATCATTGCAATAATAATCCGGCTAAGCTAAAACAAATACTTTAAAAGATATTGGCCACTTAGCACAGGGCTAACTGGCAGCTAGAACATCTGTCATAGGAACACAAACGGATGGATGAAGATTAGTTCACTATAAATGGTATAGCAGTACGATGCCATCTTCCATGCACTTTTGATGAGTTCGGTTTTTGCAAAGAGACTTCCGCAATTGGGACCATCTTTCTCTTCGTCCAGCTAAATAAAGCGTTCAGTCCGAATGCAGCTCACTGTACTTCTGAATCAAGAGTGAATGGGTTCGTATACAGCTATACGGAAGACTTTAGGTTGGTCATATATTAGCATGTATGGTTTTCAAAATTTTGAATGGATATATCTTCTAAATAGTTTATCATTTGTGTGATCTGTGCGTGCTATAATATCCTTTGCAATTAAATTTGTAAAACAAGACCCATATTGACTATTTTCTATACTAAAAAAAAATGGCACAAAGGTCACACGTTAGAAAACTTTATCAAAAGGTAGCCTTCATGGATCTCATTTTCTTCTTCATATTATTTTCAACAAGAATCTTCAAACAGTTCGTCAAAAGAACTTTTGGTTTATGAGATATTACAGTTTGAAAGTTTGATAAAATTTGGGAGAAAGGTAAGACAAATTTGGGAGAAGAGATGCAGTGGTCCACACTGTACTCCATTTGCCGCATACACTTTTTTCAGCATCATATTTTTGAGAAAAAAAAAACAAACCGAGGAGAGGGGTGTTGCGCACTCCCGTTGGGGACCGCATTTAGGTGGTGTGGAGGCAAACTCGGTGCTCAGACTTTTTCCATTGCAAAAAGCTTTTCCCATTGCTATTCCCGGTAACAAACTGAGAAGGCAGAACTGTCTTCCTATTTTGATGGAGCGGGTAGCTACCACACCCGGGTGGGCAGCTACCACCTGTGGTAGCTGGATATTTCTCGTTTATCAAATCGCAAACCTCATTCGCAAACCATTAGAGGGTGTTTTTCTTTTTTGCGTTGAAGCGTCTGAAAAAGCCATTTACAAAAGTTCTTGGAGATGCTTCTTGCAGAATGTACATTCCAACTCTGGTATGCTAAAGTTTGATGAAGCTAAATCTGTGTCCGGGAACTGGACTGGAAAACATCATGGCCTCCACCTGTGGATACATATGATCCTTCTGATCCATGGTTTTCTCTACACCAATTGATCTCACTTTCACCATTTTTCTTCATACATCACAAAACAGTGATCCATAAGAACTATATTTTAACTGGAGACTGAATATGAGATCATAAGTTATAAGTTGATTTACAACTTCCTGTTTGTAAACAAAACATTCCAGCTTAGTTTTGCATTGCATTTGTTGTATGGTACTCCCCCGATTTCAAATTATCATCTGCAGAGCATGGCATTCCGATAGGTAGAGATGGACAGGGTTTTGTTGGAACGCAAATAGACCCTGCAGAGATTCCTCAGATATTCTGTGGCCTTGAATTGACCGGAAACAAATGGGTCTTTCCTTTCCGAGTACCAAATTCTTTACTGTGTCCCCTCATGTGGAATTAAGTTTTCTAATTTAGCTAGAGCAATATTTGAAAAGAGGAATCACAATTAGTTTCTTGTGTTGTGATTGTAACACATTTTCTAATACATGAATATGATTCTGTTTAAGATGATTCATGTTTTGTTTTGTTTTTCCTTATACATGAATATGATTCTGTTTAAGAGGATTCCTGCTTTTTTTTTTTTTTTTTTTTTTTTTTTTTTGAGGGAACAGCAGGGGAGGTGCTCCTTGTGAGAATGTAATACGTAGAGCATAAACATTGTAGTGTTTGGTTGTAGCACCACCTGAAGGAAAGCTATCTAAATTTGGGCCACACCAATATTTACAAAGGATCACTGTTGGTTTTATTACACCTGGTATAGCTGTCTAAAATTCCTGCCAAACCATCAGCACTCACCAAATACCAAAGTTCACAAAATCAGAGATCACCACAGCCCACAGACCACAGTGCCTGGTTTTATTACACCACCAGCTGCCTCTGGCCTTGGTCGGCTGGCCGCTGCCCGCCGGCGGCTGTGCGCAGGCCGTGGCCGGCAACGGGTGGAGCCGCAGTTCATGGAGGCGGGAGGCGACATCCAGCAGCAGCGCCTTGAGTCGAGGGAGCGCCTGCGTGCACCTGCGTGACTGCGCCTCTTTTTTTTTTTTTTTTTTTTTTTTTTTTTATAGGAACACACCTCTGCTTCTTCTTTCCCTGTAACAAGGCTAAGGCCTTTTTGGGCTATGCCCAGCCAAACGGAAGAAGCCTATGCCGGTCACGTCGATATGATCAGCACGCTTGATCGTAACCGGGTACGACACGACACGCCACACCCAAACGATGAGATATATACGGACACGATGTTCCGAGCAAGCAAAGATTTTGCCCTCGCGAGCCGTGCTTAATTCGATTCTTCCACGAGGAAGAGGATCCGTCGATCGTGTTTCCGCCGGCTCACATCACAGGGTCCGATTCGGCCGGCCACCCATCGCGCCCTCGATGGCCAACTTCATCCCCATCTTTGTGGCGATGAACGCCCACCGCATCGCCGCCGAAGACGCCGAAGCCGACGCGTACCGCAGGTTGCAGGAAGGAGAGCACGCCTCACCACAACCAAAGGTCCGGGGAAGTGCGAGGTGGCCATCTGGAGATTTGTGAAAATCGCCATAATGGTACCAAAGCTTTGTCTGCTTGCTCCTCTGCATACTTCTTAGAGCATCTTCAATAACTCCTTAAAATAGATTGTTATTATTATAATTTTGACAAAATCACAAAAATCTCTCTCCAACAACTTTTTAAAATAGGTTGCTATTTATTCCAACTTTGTATCCGAGGGTGTCGCGCGCGGATATATACACGCGCGGAGTGAGTTGCTATCTATGCATGCGAAGCAGTCCCAGCCACGAAAGCACTCCCAGCCACGAAATTCCTCTCTCCCGCATAAAAGACGATTAGCTGGAGATGGGTAGGTGGGCCTACTTTTTTTATTTTACCAAGTTGGAATAGAAAAATTGTTGGAGAGAGATCTTTTTTTCACTCGCTAAATAAATTAGAACTTGCTAAAACTCAAGATTTAGCAAGTAAATTTTGCCAAGTTCTTGGAGATGCTCATCTCTCATTCTTCTCTCAATAGTGTATATGTATAACCAGAAGACGGATGGGTTCTTGAATTTCTTCGTTGTCCACACGCATGCATCTAATTTAACTCCTTTTGTGTCGGTTTATTTTATGGATCCATATGTGTGTTCATATCTTTATCGTCTGTGTTCTGCAGAGTTTTACGACTGTCATGGGCATCAAGATGCTGATTTCTTTGTTTGTGTCGCGGTTCGTTTACCAAGATCCTACATTGCAAGATCCCATTATGATGATAGGTCGTGCTGTCGCAGCTCTCGGCGTGATGGGAGCTGGATATATACCGATTCTAGCCGACCTCGAGGAGATGTAGTTACATGAAGCTGTGTCCAACCCGAGGTTTTGAAACCGAATGTTATGCTACACCTGGTTGAACCGAACGTTCTGCTTCTGCTCATGCGTTCTGTCTTCTTTCACACTAACTGAATGTGCTTCATGTGCCTCTGCACGGGTTTCAGACAAGGCACAGACAGCGATTTAGGCAGGCTAATTGCTGCAGGGTGTAGTAGTGTATCTTCAATTCTTCACTTTATTGAATCGTCTTAAGTCGGTAATGAATTCTTTAGCCAAAGAATGAATGGAAGTTTCTGTGCAGATTTGTTTCTAAGTAGCAAATATGTCCGTGCGTTGCAACGGGAGAAAAAACTACTAAACAATTACACAAAAATGATAGTTTACATGGTCCATGACTACTTATGTTTTTTTATAGGGCAGCGTATGGAATACAAACTGGGCATCTATACAAACTGTACAAACTGTAATTAGAACCATTGGACTCTAATCCAATGGTTAGATGTAGAGGTGGGTTAATTTAGCACTTAAATCCCATTAATCCCATCTAATCCATCTAATCCCGGGCAGATTTCGTACGCCGTTTTACGTAACCAGCGATCGAGCCTGGCGCCGTTTCCGTAGGCTGTTTCGTTCGTGGGCGATCTGAGACCGCCGTCACGCGCCGATCCAGCTGGGCCCCCCACCGGCCACCGCTTCTGCCTCCGTTCGTTGGCGATCCAGGCTGGCGCCGTCACGCTCTGGTGCTGCGTCCACTCTGCCTTCGTTCGTTGGCGATCCAGGCCGGTGCTGCATCAGCCCGTCCAGCACACGAACGAACGTCAGACAATCTTCCATGTCAGGCACACGAATGAATGTCAGGCAATCTGTACACTAGCACAGCAATTGACGCCAAATGATAAGGCAATCTTCCATGTCTCCATCAGCTACAGGACCATGCAATGCACGTTGATTTTTAGTACTTAAACACATCGATTATATGCAGTAGGATATTTCATTTTGCCACAAGTTCAGAACAAGGCAGCAGCTGCGAGTCATGCCAATTGATGATCAGGCAATACAAGTCGACAAATACTTTATAAATAGTTTATAAATTCCATAATGATAAAACTGACGCATTGCAAACTGAATTATTTGGGCAACAACATTGTTTGGAAAGCTGAGAATCCTAGACAGCAAACAACATATCAGCCAACAACATTGTTTGGGCAATTGTGTGCATCATGATTCGCAACTTGGTTACATTTTTGACATTTCCGGTTGTTTTTACCCTGACCTCCACTTCCAGCGTTCTTCTCCTTTCCCTTCTTAATTCTTTTGCTTCTCCCTTTTTGACGTGATATCAGTTGGTGGATGTATATCGACCTCATTTGGAATTTTATTACCCAGAAAAGTTTCATATTCCTGCTGTATATCAATTCTCAGTGCAGGCGTGATTTGTGAGAGGTTCTACGAGGTTGGACAAACTGGAATATAAAAAGTCCATCCCTTGTTCTGAGGTCTTGGCCATTTGGATAAGGTCTTCAAACTTGTTGCGTGAATATATTCGATATGCCTGTGAGGTGCCAATGCTAGCCTTATGACAGTTGAACAAATTACTCTTTGCTCTCTCACTGACATTACGGTTCAATCTTAGCAAATGCCGCTTATCTGGCGACACAAAACCATGGCTGTGCTCCTCAACCACTGAATATATTCGATACTTCTTGTCACTGCCAAGCCTGACAACAATATGTGCCTCACAGCCACATCTGGTTTCCATAACATCTGGTGACTTAATTTTTTTCTGGATTTATCACTAACTTTCTTTATGCTCTCCTTTCTATACCCTTCTCTTGAACAACAATACCGCTTGAATAATATTTCATCATTTTCCTTCTTGTGCTAATTCACACGAACAGAGAAACCAATTTCATGTGCATATGATTTGTAAAATTTTTCCGCATCTGTGAGACTATCAAAGATCATTCCAACCGTAGGCTTCAAATGTTCTTTGCAATTTGTGTCCTATACAAGTACAAAATTGTATGAGCAACGAACCAAGCAGGCACATAACTAATTATGTGCAAAAGACAAAACATTATATGAACCGTCTTACTACTAAACTCGGAGAAGGTGTCAGTTTAGGTGTGCTTGGTTGTTCAAGATGGGCTCCAACTCCGGCATCGACCGCGTCGATCGTGATGACACTGTGATCATCGGCAAGGACAGGAACAATGGGGGTCTCCATGGCGGCAGCACTGATCACCATGGCTTTAGCGCCGGTCTCCATGGCGGCGGCTGTCTCCAAGGCTGCGCGGGGGCAGGGAGCCCTAATCCGTCTCCAGTGTTGCCCTGCTCCTTCTCCTGCGTCTCCATGCGCGGAGGTGCAGAGGGACTAAGAGCGGTCGGTGGAGGCAAGCACGATCGGCGTGCTGGATCGTGGATCGTGGTCTCGAGCGGTCGGCGGAGGACGTACGTCCTCGAGGACTCGACCGCCGTTCGTAGCAAAGGAACGATCGTGGACTGAGGCCTCGTTTGGAACAAAGGAAAAATGGAGGAAAGATGAAGGATTGAGTTCCAGAGGAATGATTCCCGTAAAGAGCGTTTGGAACGAAGGAACTGATAGGAAACTTTCCAGAGGAACAGCGACGTACAATGGCTGTACTTTTGGAGGAATGAAAAAATGAGCTCAGAGCCAAGGGAAATTTTCTTACGATGCTCGCGGCCGCGTTTAGCGCACAAACCCAATCTCTTTGCCCTGCATTCTTCCTCTTCATAGCGCGGCATATACTACGTCAGCAAGAGCGGCTGCGCGCATGCTGCGGGCGGCCTGGCACGGCGGAGTTACGTGTCTGCTTTGGCTGGGCGGTGGGTGGCACTGCATACAACAATCAGTCCATGTACTTGTAGTTTTTTATTTTATCAGCCACAACTTAATTTTTCTTTTTTTTCCTGAAACGTGCCCCAACTTAATTACGATAAAAGCAAAAGGACACCAAGCTAATCAATCTACTAAGCATAAATCCCGTCGGTTGGCAGTTCCGTGCGCATCTAGATCATTAATATATGTGCTTCATACTAATTCATCTATATTTTATTTATGTTTACTTTGATTTCCTATGCTTTCCATTCCTGCGTTCCAAACGGTTTAAAATTTTCATTTCTACTGTTTTTAATCCTGTAGTTTTTCATTTTTTCCTTTCCTGTGTTCCTGCGTTTCCTACCGCTCCTCTGTTTTACATTTCTTCATTCCAAACAAACCCTGAGATTCGTAGCGGGCGGCAGCGCTGGTCGACTGAGATTCGTAGCGGAGGAACGACGGACGGAAGGAAACGTCGATTCACGGACGGAAACGATGGACCGAGATTAGATGGATTAGATGGATGAGTTGGGGGGTTTAATTACTAAATTAACCCACCTCTTTATCTGACCATTGGATTAGAGTCCAATGGTTCTAATTACAGTTTGTATAGTTTGTATAGATGCCCAGTTTGTATTCTATACGCTGCCTTTTTATAGTGTATTTTTTTTATGATCGTCACGTTCATAATATAAATCATTATTGACAATAAATAATAATGTCCTATTAAACTTAAACCAATATCAAATTAAAATATACACTCGGTATAATTTTCTTTCTACTGCAAAACACATAATTATTTTATACATAAATATATTATAACTTTTAGCTTTTTTCTATTAACACATCGTATCAGCCTTTGTAACTATTTTGTCGATGTGCCATGTTTAGTATGTCTACCAATGATCATGACGGGTGATCTTTCTTGTTTTTTTACATGGGGTTGTCAGGTTTTACATAAATATATTTGTTTTGATTTTATTAGTCTATAACCTACCTAAGTTTCCAATTCAAAAAACAATTACTTACACCATTGACTAATCCATACTTTAGTAAATACCAGATATCGTAAATCTTTCTCTTCATAACTTAATGCGCAAACAAATATAATAAGTGCTAAAAAGTAGGGATTATGCACTTAGGCTTGCCTTGGGAAGGAACCGGACATCAAAAAGTTAGTGAAGGTTTTGGAACATTGACGGCGACATCCTCATACTATCCAGCCACCTCCACGTATTTCGGGTCCGCCTCTCGCATGTTCTCGATCATTGATGAACCTATATGTATGCAACATGTACAAGGATGGTTTATAACATACCTATAGATAAAACACAAACTAACTAAATTCATAACATCTATTTAGATAGATCATATTTTTATAATTCTAACAAAATTGGTCTGATATTTTTTTGGGAAAAGTGAACGATAAAAAAATAGAAAAAAACTTACATGGGCTTGGTCCAAACTGACATTTTACAAGAGCAATTCTGACCTATTTGAACTGGTATTTTATTTTTCTCTCTCTGATATCTTTTACAACTAAAACCTCATATTTATTTGTATTTGATGCCCACTTCTAATCTCGGTTTGTATCTACCAACGGCGCGACTGATGACGGGCCCGTACTTTTTTTTTGTTTGGTTGATAGAAATCTTCATGCATGCATGCGTACATACAGTAGCCAATCAAATTAGCACTGAGTTGGATACGTGTTTGAGCAGTTGGACATGGAGTTCCTATCGGATAGCGCCAAGACTTCTTGCCGTAGTTGATTTTTTCTTTTTTTTTTTGAAAAAGTCTTGCCGTAGTTGATGCTTACCGATCCGGATTTGGGCACGGTGGAAGAAAAATCAAGGTGAACAAAAAAGCTGCGGAAAATTTTCATGATTAATTATTAGGTATAGATATAGATATAGATATAGAAAAAAGTTTTGCCGCAACTTCTATTAGACGAATAAAAAGAAAAGGCAAGTGCCACACAGTTTTTTGAATAGAAACCGGGCCAGGAAACCATACAGTTCTGGAGGGTACCATACTCAACCATACTTAGATACCAAATCACTACCGAACCACCACTAAACAACTTCGGTCGGATTGGGACATCGACACTGGTCGGATTGGGTCATCGACACGAGCCTCCACTCAACTACTTGCAACACAACTCGCACCGCCAAAAGCTACTGGTCGATGTCCACTCTACTCAACTAGATCGACATGGAAGAAACAACTCAGCGATTGCAAACGACAACAGCCTACACCATCACGAGCACCACCCTTGCACCACATCAGCAGAAAGCCCTGCCCCGGGGCATCCCGACCAAGTCACGAAACCTCAACGACGCCTTCAAGAAGGTTACGATGCCCGAGCGCCACCGTCGCTTGTCCTAGGGAGGACAGGGATTTCACCCGAGCACAATTGCTGGGGGGCGCGATGCCCACAACTGGGAAAACAACACCTGTAGGTGTTGCCATCGCCAGACTTTCGCCCGAAAAAACCCCAGCACGGACCATGGTGAAGGCACCGCGACCCCACAAACGCCAACATCGTCGCTTCCAACAACCAGCCGAGGCCTCACCGGGGGGTCGACGCGCCGACCACAAAGGCAGCCGCAGAGCTACGCCAGCACCCGGCCGACCAGACCACCCAACGAAGGCCGGCCTCCCACCGACATGCTGACTGGGAAGCGCCCCTGCCCGAGAGGTACCGGACCGGGGGTCGAACCCCGGACCAGCACCCCATTGACGCCATAGCCTCCGTCTTCACAGCAACCGCCCCGCAACAGCAGTCAAGCCCATGGAGGAAGGATGACATAGACGAGGGTCGCCACCCAACGCGGCACGATCCTCGGCCACCACCGCAAAGTGGACACCGTCAAGGAGGGGGCGAGCAGAGAGGGGGACCCCGCGGCTCACCCCTAAGCCCTCACGAGGTAGGCGTCGCTGGCAAGCCCAACCGGACGAGGGCAGCCCCCATCGGACCCGGCACCACCAGCCGCACCACCACGACGCCATTGACATGCCATCGCCACGGCTGGCCCCGCCACCACGCCGCGGCCGAAGATGATGTCCCACTACCGTAGATGGAGCTCGACAGCACACCACCGCCGTAGATGGAGCTCGACAGCACACCACCACCAACCTGCCCCTCGCCGACCGCCAAGCCACACCCCCAGTCGCCGCCACCGTCCATCTCCACCACCACCCCACCGCTGCACCACCAGGGACCGCCTTCCAAACCACCACCACCACCACCACCGAAGCTCCAACCCCAACAGGGAGGCCATAGGCAGCTCCCCGCCACCGCCTAGGATGGACGGCAGCCCATCTCCCATCGGAGCGCCGCACGGATCCGGGCCAGGGATGCTGGATCCTACCGCTAGCACCGCGAATCCTCCGTCCCAGAGCAAAGTCGTCGGCGCCGCCATGTCCTCACCGCCACCGCCCAGGATGGAGAGCAGCCCACCTCCTAACGAAGCGCCGCACAGATCCAGCCCAGGGACACCGGATCCAACCACCAGCACCTCAGATCCGTTGTCCCAGGGCAACCGTCGGCGCCGCCATGTTCGGCCCCAGACCCACTCCCAGGGCAAAGCCGCCGGCGTCTCCATGCATGCTAGGACAGCGGAAGAAGAATAACCTCACCGCCACCTTCCTTGTGCCCGCGCGGGTGTAGGGTCGAGATGGACTAGAGGGGGGGTGAATAGTCCTTACTAAAAACTTACGCACCGGCTAACCGAAACAAATGCGGAATTAAAACTATCGGTATAGCCAAGACTAACCCCCACTAACTACAACTCTAGTAGCACCTTGTAAAAGAATCTAAACGAGAAGCAAGGTGCTAAACTAGCTAGTGCTCAACTAAATAATTCTAGCTTGCAAGGTCACACAAACCTAAGCAACTAGTACTTTGTCACACCGGGGAGTACCTACACAATTCTAATGAGCAAGAGCACAAAGCCAAACCTAAGCTCACTAGATGCTCAAGGACAAGGCTACACAAGCCAAACCCAAGAGCGCAATTCACTTAACTACACAGGCTAAGCAAAACACTTACACTACTTCTAGCTACACAAGCAAGAAGGTGCTCAACTAGCTACACAAGCAAAAGAGCACAAGAGCCACTACTCAAGCTAAGCAAGGAAGTAATAAGGTAAATACAAGCTTGAGCTAGAGGGGATGCAAACCACTGCGAAGAGTAGACACAAGATGTCACGGCGGTGGCGAATCACCGGCGTAGAGACTAACCACCCACACACACAATCACAAGGAGGTCGAAGCCTCAACACAAAGCACAAGGAGGTCGAAGCCTCGGCACAAATCGACACACGATTTTTCCCCGGTTCACTTGGTCGCCACCAAGCTACGCTCCGTTGTGGCGATACACCGACTTGGTGATGAGATGGCCGCTCAAGTTGGCTCATGCCAACAACCCCTCCGGGGAGCCCCAACTCCAATCAACACAAGAACGGGATCCTCCAAGCCACGCTCAACTAGAGTAGCCAATTCGCGCACCCGCGGGGAAGGCTCAAGAACCCCTCACAAATCCTCCTTCGGAGCACCGCACAATCTCCACGGGTGCTACAACGAAGTCTCTTGCCACCAAGCCGTCTAGGAGGTGGCGTCCTCCAAGAGTAACAAGCACACCGGCTTGCAACACGATCACCTAGTGCCACTCGATGCAAATCTTTCAAAGCAACGCACTAGAATCGATCTCTAACTCAAGTGGATGAACACTCATGGATGAGTTAGAGGGCTCCCAAGCACTACCACACAAGCCACCAAGGCCCTAGTGTGCTCAGCAACCAGCCATGGCCGAGCAAGACAAGTATTTATAGGCCAAAACCCAAAACTAGCCGTTGCCCCCACGCTGGCAAAAGTTAGACGCGCCGGACGCGTCTGGTCGAGGCCGCCGGACACGTCCGGCACCTTCTCCGAAGCCGCGCGCAGTCGACCGTTGGAAGTCGCCGTTCGAACCCTGAGCTACGCCGGACGCTCACAAAGCATTCGGTCTCCGAGTCCGGCGCCCGCGTCCGCCTGCCGTTCGGCGCCCGCTCGCGGAGACCTCCCCACTGGAAGTTTCGGGTCGGCGTCCGGGACCGCCAGACGCGCCACCACCGCGTCCGGCGCTCAACCGAACCGAGCAGCCACCCAGCATGCGCCGGACTCCCGCTGCGTCCGGGCGCAGGCCGATGCTCCGCGTCCGCGCGGTGCAAAGCCGCGCCTTCGTTGTTTTTCCGCTTTCTCTTCAACCTTTACTCTAACATGCTAACCAACACGTGTACGTCTTGTGCTCCCAAGTTAGCATGTTTTCTCCAAGATTTTGCATCCGGCACAATGGAAAATATGCCTCCATTTTTCCCGAAGCGCCGTTAATCCCGCCGCAAGCTCGGCGGGAGGGAGAGAGGGACCCAAACCCAACTCTACCCTACAAATCAAAGCGCGAACAACGCCACCTTTGTAAATGTGCCAACACCACTAAGTGTACATCACCATGTGCATGTGTGTTAGCATTTTCACAATCATTTTCAAAGGATTTTCACTTGCTCCCACAACGCCACTCGATCCTAGCATGTCACAATGTTAGATCGCTCAAGTGGCACTATATGACCGAGATGCAAACAAGTTTGCCCCTCTTGATAGTACGGCTATCAATCCTAAATCCGGTCATCAACTTCTCTACACTCCTCATGACCGGTGAAATGAAATGCCCTATAGCATACCTTTGCCTTGCACATTTCCACTTTCACCGTCTTCCACCAAAGTGCCAATGCAACACATGCACCGACACGATCTCAAGTTGATATGATCCACTTCATATCGTCATGCAACCCTCTCGGTCCATCGATCTTGATCTCACTTGCTCTTCACCGCCTCATGGTCCATCGAAACCAAGTCTTGCCCGAGCTTCACCATCTCATGGTCCATCGCTCCACTGCCTTGACTTGTCCTTCACACACCCTCCGGTCTCGAGCCAAGCCTTATCTCGATCTTCACCATTGGTCACATGACTCCATGTCATGTCACATATTCAATGAAGCTCCTTCATCTCACATTTACCTATGGACTAAACCCCTGTGTATCTCGCATAAGCACATGTTAGTCCACCTAAGTTGTCACTCAATTATCAAAACCAAACAAGGGACCTTTCAATGGGCCTCCCGGCGGAGCACTCCCGCGGCGGCGAGGTGGATGAGAGGAGGGGACGGGAGTGCGACGGCGCTGGGAGGTTCCGACCGTGCCGCCCGCAGGGGGCTCGGTTTGATCTGTTCTGGATTTGTCCGGCTCTCTGTGCAGATTGTTGAGTATACTACTTTTGACTTGATATAGAAACCACTGAATAATTTGATGTGTAGTGTCTTATTAGTCGACATTCTTCCAATTTTATGAAACTTCCATCCAGGTTAAATGCAAGTTAATTAAATGTGTGTACATCATTGCGTGATGTCTTTTCCTTTTTGTTAAATGCAAGTTAATTTTTTTTTTGACAAATAGCATATATTATATAAAACAGCCAGATTACACACAGGTCCTCCGAAGAAGACTGAAGTGCAACAAGGTCCAGAGACCGGATAATGAAGAACTACAACTACGGCGACGACGACGAAGACGAGCTCGCCAGAGGGGACCGCGCTGAGCGACGGTTGAAGGCGGGCTGACCGAGCCGAAGAGGAAGAGCATGCCGACGACCGAAGGATCCATTTGATGATGTCGTCGGGTGAAGAAGATGTCGCTCGAGGTCGAAGCCCAGTTGAAGGCGGCGTCGTCGAGACGGCGTCGGCGAAGTAGTTGCTTGCTGGAAGAGTAGGTCAACCGGATCATGAACCGGCACCGGAGGACCTGAGGCTGCAGAGCATGCACAGCACGGCCACTCCAAATAAAGATATCTATGTCTAAACGAAGACCGCTGGCCGAGACTGTGCAATGCTGAACTAAAAGATAAAAGAAAGTAAAAATAAAAAGGAAAATAAAAGAAAGACGAAGCTTCATGGCTATCCTATTGTGGGTCCCCAGCTGTAAACGTGGATGGCCACCATTCATTTGCCGGTGGAAGGCCTGCAGCCGCGCCTCACGGACGCGTACAAGCGGTACACGTAGTAGCTGCGGGCCCCACTCTGCATCACGCGGGCCCCAAGGAGCTGCCTCACCGCGCGGGTACCCCACTCCACAGGATGTGAGCCCCACACCACTGAATGCGGACTCCAACCGAAGCCGGAGGGGATGAGCTCGCGGTCGGAGATCAGGATCTCGCCGGTTGATTTCTTCGCCGGTGGTGGTGGAGCCTTCGTCGACGATGACGAGACCGTGGCCGGTGAAGTAGAGGCAGCTGCATGCCAACGGAGATGAGGTCGGCCTGGCCTCGAGCGCCTCACTGTGTGCGTCAAGGCCCGAGCTCGCCAGTGACTGCAATATGGCGAGCAGCACCGCGGTGTCCAGGAAGTTGAGGCACCCCACGCCGGCGCCGCTGCGACCCAGGGCAAGCATCCCGGCGTGCGCGCGCTCCGCAGACATGGCATCAAGGTAGGTGGACAGCCGCAGCTGTGCGCCGCTCTTTCCCGGGACCAACAGCAGCCGCAGCACCTTCGGCAAGCTGGACAGTCCAGCCCCCATCTTCACCGTCGAACCCGGCCACGGATGAGAAATTGACGACGACGGCGCCGCCGGTGGAGGCTGCGGAGCCATACCTCGAGCAGAGGCATGGAGGAACACGAGCCCCCTTGCGCCTGAGACGACGATGGCCAGCGAGGTTCCGTCTCCGCACAGCACCACGCGCACAGGCACGGCGCAGAGGTAGACCGCTTGTCGCCATCTTGAGATGCTGCGATGGCTTCATCTTCGGAGGTAGAGGAAGCTAAAATGGCCATGTAGGCCTTTATTCCACAGGGGAATATTACAAGAGGGAAAGAGGGGTGGAGAGGAGGAAGGGGAGCCAGCCCACCTGCCCTGTCGCCGGCGAGGACGCCGGTGGACTAGGCAGGGGGCCGGCGACGGGATCTTACTTGGAGATTGAGGCGGCGGCGGGTGGATTGGATGGAGAGAGGAAGGGGAAGGAGATAGGAGTACTACTGAGAGCTGTGTTCCAGTTGGCCGAACTGGTTTATACAGTGATATGGCGAGGAATTGGGATCACAACTTTCTACCGCTCATGAAGTTTGAACAAATACATTATATGTACGCGTGCATGCATGCCAACATTTCATTTGTAGCAATTACATTTCTGATACTCAAATGAATTTGACCGGAAGATACATGCATGCCAACATTTCATTTGTAGCAATTACATTTGTGATACTCAAATGAAATTGACTGGAAGACCGAAGACGTAGCAATTTGCCGACATTCCAGTACAGGCATCTAAACATTTCATTTGTTGCAATTTGCCAACATTCCAGACAATTTGCAACATCTTCGCCAATCCATACCAACATCATTAGCAGAGGACACATGACCACAACAAAGGCGGCCAATTGGGCAGCCAAATCAGACCTATTCTCTAACAGAAAGTTAAACCGGCACAAGAGGGAAACATTCCCAGAGAAAGAAAGCCTATGATAGGCTGAATGATGAAAAGAATGTCTCCAAATGCGTGAACCCCCTATATTACCATATTGCCATACACCACCCAAGTTAGCCTGCCCTCGTTCTTGGGCCCTTGTTCCACTTCCATGTTGACTCAGGGGTCCCGTCGCCAACAGGCCTGCATTGAAAGTATACCAATCATTATTCATTATGATTGTCAAGTGGAAAGTGGAAAACTAATACAGGCATCAAGCATCGTGCATGTATATCAGTATTTTTTTTGCTAAACATGTATATCAGTATATGGTAGTACACTGTTATAGAGCATACCAATGCAAGGAACACGAAGTGTAGAATGGTGGCGAACCACAGACAGTTGCAACGGGCATCAGTATTCTCACTTCCCAGCATCCAGTAGAAAAAGTATATGGCGAATATGTTGGTACCTACAGTGGACATAAGAGCAATAAAATACGCGATATGCCAGGCCAGATACTAAGTTGTCCCTTGGGGTAGCGCTAATTAAAGCAGCCGGTGCTTAGTGATTTTATAGTTTAAAGGTGATGATTTCAAGGATGGATAAGCACATTACTACATTACCATTGTAGATTAAGGCTCTTATACTGTTTGATTATTCTCTTTCAAGAGCCCATTTAAATGTCACGAATTATACATACCCTAAGGATTATCAAAGATAGAGACCATACCGTAGATCCCAATTCTGGCTGCTAGCTGTGCGTAGCATATCTCTAACCGGGATCGGGCGTACGAGCTACAAACAGCGCCAGTCGCAACAATTGACCACCATATTGAAAGAGCAAAACTTATCGTCAGTCTGTCGTTGGCTTCGAGATGCTTAGGTGGTTTTGCATTCGCAGCCATGAGGTACGGGGCCAGAGTGAGCGAGCAGGACAAGGCGTACCCCAGCCAACCGGACCTCCTCTGGTCTCCCTGCAGGAATCAGTACAATTGAATATAGCAGAACACACGGGAGCAGAATGCTGGTGATAATACTGAATCCATTCCTAATAGCATTCCCAATAACTAGAAGCAGCCTCACCTGACCAGGAGCAGGACCAGGTGGCGGTGGCAGTGGCGCGTTCTGGACAAGGCTCTCTCTTGTGCATGTCTGCTCTGTAGCAGCGCGCTGCAGTATGTCCATGGCCTTAGATGCCTCGAGGTAGTCCTGGCATTCAGCCGCCAGCTGCACCACTGGGCTTTGGAGGATAATCTGCTGAGTGATGGCTTCTTTATGCACACCCGTGGCTGCGTCCTCGAGGGCTTTCAGAGCGTCCTTCAGGCTGCTCGAGCTGTCTGCTCGCTGCAATGCATCTCTCGCCTCTACCAGGGTCTCATCAGGCAAGGCGAGGTCACGCGCAGACACAACGATTTTGTCCGCAAGCACTATCAAATGGTCAGTCGTCTTGGCCGCCTTATTGCGCAAGAAGTTGACGGTTGTCCTCGCGGCGTCCATGATCTCCGGTGCCTGTTAGCAGTGAACAAGTGGTAAAACATCAAAGCACCCAGTTCCCAAGTCTCAATTGCATCCCAAACAACCCAAATTTCAGCATGAACTGCTCCAGTTCTCAAGTCCCAATTGCATCCCAAACAACCCCGAATTGCAACTACGTACCTGTACAGAGGTGGACGTGGACTCGGCGGCAAGAACACCCTCAACATCCTCAATTTGTTGCCCTTGACGCCTCCAGAACAGCCACCAAGGTTTAGACTGATTCTGTTGCCTCTGCTGGCCTGCGGCGGTGCGGCTCACCTGCTCCATCACAGCTGCGGCCTCCTGAAGTTTGGCGCACTGGCGCGCCAAATCGGCCGCCTCATCTCCGAGCTTGCCGAGGCCGACGCCAACCATCGCCTCCAGCGTGGTCGCCACTCCGAGGAGGTTGGAGACGGCCAGCTTCCTCCCCGAGCCGCTCGCCTTCTCCAGTCCATTAGCTGCTCCGCAGAGGGAAAGAATCCACCCCTCGTTCTCCTCCAGCATGATCGTGTTTGCTGCGATGTGGCCGGCGATGCGGGCCTGCTCCACCAGGTCGGTGGCGCTCACGCAGAGAGCCCGCTCGCCTAGGAAGGAGATGACACGGGTAACGGCCTACATGGTCTCGTCCATCTCCGCTGCAGGGGACGGCAAGGGACGGCGACGGTGGCCCAGTGACCGGGAGCTGGAGGGTGCGGGGAACTGGGAATGGCCTTTGAAAACCTGCAAATCTCTACTATAATCGGGATTTTTTCTCGTCGCAAAGGCTCGTCCCTTACACCGGACCCACAGCCAGCCTCTCACCTTAACACCCGCAATCTCTACTCCTCAAATCACGGCCACAGCCACCCTCAAGTCATGGAACAAACTCACCTCCCTCCTCCTGGACTCGCTTAGGGTTTGAAGATGAGAAGGCGGTGGCGGCCAAGACCGACCAAAGACTAGGCAGGGACATCGGCCTCGCAGTGGATCAGTGCCTCCATCGTTGCCCCGCCGTCCTCACCCATCACTCCTGAACACGGTCTTGGTTCGATCAGCCCATCCCTCTCAATCTCCTTTGTTGTTTTTTCCTAGGAAAAAAAATCGATTGCCCTCTATCGTCGGCCATCTTCCCGGCTACGACGGTGGCAGGTGAGGCGGACGTCTAGCGGCAGCTGTGGAGCACGGCGCACGGGCGGTCAGCGGCATGCCCTGTGCGCGTATGGCAGGGCACGCGAGGAGGACGGACATCGGGAGGGCTCACGGAGCTAGGATTTCGGCGAGGCCAGCCCAATGGTCTCCGAAATGGCGTAGTGGCGGAGGGGCTGCGGCATCTGGAGGAGACCATGGCTGCGCATTCTAGATCCTTGCTCCATGAACGAAAAACTCGCAACCCACGCTATGGTCGTCCTCCGTTCCGCTGCCCGGGGCTCACAGCCCCAAGACTCGCCACCCCGTCCAAGATGCACACCACCGATTCTCGTGCCACTGCTTGTAGTGTTGCTTTATGAAGAAATTTGTTTGATTTTTTAAACAAGTGCCAACCATTTGCATCAGTTATAAAACTAAACCATGTATCCGTTTTACAGAAAATGATGAATGCAATGATTTACGCATACCCTTTATGTTGTCGAAAGTGTATTGATGGGACCTACTGAAGATAAGGATTTTGCTAATTCCTCAAGATCTACATTTTCATCCTTTGAGAGGTTTGTTGCGAAAAAATAACAATATATTTTTATATGTCTATACTGTTGCTCTCAGTTTTTTTAGAAAAAATGAAAATCCATGCGGTGCCGACAAATAAACTTTAGATAAAGCTATCCAGGACCAATTTTTCATGACATACATTCTCAAACGCCTACAGTAGATGTAAATTTTTCTACCATGTTTTTTATATAGCCGCAGCACAGACTTGGATAGATATGATGTTTGGGGCACTTCAATCCTGATATCTTCCTCCATTATTTTTTTGTTAGCCTTGCATTTTGAATCAATAATCATGACATCGTTTGCTGCAGCTGAAAGAGAGGCTATTAGAGCTGCTGAAAAGGTAGAAAGAGAGGCTTAACTTAGAGACAAGGGAAGTTATTTCCAATGCTATACCATCCATGTTTTCTTTTGGTGCCATGTGCTGGTTATGTAGAAATAAAAGATCTACACAATCATTGCTACTACCTCGATAAAATAGCTGAAGTGCTAAACTTAGAATACCGACATATTGATTACCGATTCTGTTTTTTAAAAAATGTTTGAATATCTTGAGCAGAATTTTTTACATTGGTGAGTTTATGCTTCTCTCATTTCAATGTGAGCTGAATCTTGGCCTTCTCATATTAGTATTGACCTATTAGCCAATGACGAACATGGCGGATTCCTCCTCCTCCATCTCCTGCTCGTGCTGGATCGGTGCTCGTGTTCCGTGCATTACCCTCCTCTTCTCCTCATGGTACATCTTTACCCTATCTCCATGCCACCGGGCCCAACTCTTATCGATTACTGCCGCCCCCAAATTCACAATTTTTTTATTCTTTTGCAGGGTGATGGGATGGGTTGTTGTCGGTGTGGCCTCCATGCCGGAAGCCCGTGACCTGCCGATGTGCTTTCCAAGAGGGGAATGCAGGTAGGCGTTGATGATGCTAAAGAAGTGGTTTTCAGTTTGGTGCTCTATAGATCATTTTGGTTTAATTCAGCTGATTTGGTTCTTACCACTTGCTGGGCAGCTAAGGATAAGGCCGTGCCGACGATTTTGGATGAACTGCTCATTGTCAATGAGTCTCGCAGTTTTCTTTAAAACCAAAAGAACTTCGCCAATGAGTCTCGCAGTTTTCTTTTGAAGAGGAGTGATAATGTGGTGTGCAAAATTAGCGAAAGCGTGGTGTGAGATGTCCAGAAAGCTGCAATTGAATTGCTTGCTGCCAGGTGAGAACTGACAAATGATTCCTGTCTAGATATGTTTATGGTATTTTCCTAAAACTTTGTTGGTAGCAACTGTATGAATGTTTTTTTACAACACTGAATGTTTTTGTTATTTCACTCGTAGTATGAACTGGGTATCTAGCATAAATGAATAGTCTTCTGATCACACATACAAAAATGTAATTTTCTCAACCAAGTGAGTGTCTTCCCGCTAATGCGATCCACACGGTTAACCGTCATGTCTTTGTCTTAGCATCCATGATAATCTAATGGAAGTTTCTATGCTATGCATTTAGGCCATTGGATTTTACCCTTTTTTTTTTGCATAAAACAGGTTAGTATAAAAATTAAATGTTGTTTCGTTAGAACTTAAATGAAAATTAAAAAGGTCGTTTTGATGGTTAGCATATCATATATCGCTTTAGCTCCCAAGCTTTCCTTTGTTGAGTTTCTTGTGAGTGGATATCGAAGTATGTTCTGTGTGGCCGAGTGAATTGCAGTTCTATCTTTTTTAATTATTCGTTTTCTATTAACATTTGATATTGCCATATTTTCTCATCATTCTTCAACAATACAGAGATTACAAATTGAGCTACCAGACGGTAGAATCCACTTCGTGGAGACAGTGCGCTCGCCAATCAGTGCTATTTTTGGTGCTCTGAAATTATTATGGTTGATGGAAATGTGGATGCTGTCAAGGATGTAGTTCAGCTGGTGACGCCTTATTCGGCACAGTTGACACCTGGTTAATTTGGAACCTTACAGGAGGTGTTGCCGGTGGGCAGCATGTCATAGACGATCAAATGCATCTCGTACGATGCTTCTAAATCTAAATACAATAGACTGCGATAAGCCAACACTTGATGTATTAAGAGTTCCTGATGTGATTTTGCCAAAGATTATCAGAGAATTGGTGTGGTCGCCAAAGAGTTCCCTTGCAGGTGGTGTCCCCATCTCGGGGTGTCTTAGAGATCAGCATATGCTGACCATGCTGGTGTCTCTTAGACTCTACATAGGTGAGCTCATTCAATTCTTCGCCCATACCTAAGGTTAAAGTGTGTTCTTTTGATTTTGTTTGTCAAAAAAGTGTAGAAGTAGGGCATGTATTTGTAAAGTTTCACCAAAATAAGTCACTGTACCTGTAATTTTTCAATGTGGCTTCCTGCTAGACAGTATGTTATGGATTTCCAAATAAGTCCGACCCCCTCATTCTTCCTACACAGTATGTACCAAGTGCATGAAGCTTCGTGCAAAGTGTGATTGCAGC
This sequence comes from Themeda triandra, assembly GCA_018135685.1. Taxonomy (NCBI): domain Eukaryota; kingdom Viridiplantae; phylum Streptophyta; class Magnoliopsida; order Poales; family Poaceae; genus Themeda; species Themeda triandra. Next base: position 127,244 of record JAENPR010001546.1, read on the forward strand.
CCAAGAACCCTAGCAAAGCAACTGCTGACTGGCTGGTCGAACCCCGTGTCTCGTGGATAGCATCAGCGTGCAACACCGACACGGCACCGACATCCTTCCGCTCTTGTTTTTGCTTGTATAATTTGAGCAAATGTGTATCAACTGTTTTATTTAGAATAACTAAACAATACATTACGTCTCGCTCTTGAAGTCGCCTTTCTCCAAGACAACGGGTAAATAGCTCATTTGTCGATGGTTTCAAATGTTCTTCATTGACAATGGTTTGTTGTGTTAACAAGCTTATGTTCTTGTGCTAAATTTTCTGAAGCTGATGATCTCCTTTCTATGAAATAAGTTATTTGGACTAATAAAGGGGTCCATTGCTCAGCTACATATATGTTGTGCATTTCACTAATTATTTGTATACACAAAAATATTGCATGCCGCTGTCATCATGACTTGACCTATCTTCAAGCCAAAGTTGCCTTTCTCCAAGACAACGCGGGTAAATAGCTCATTTGTCGGTGGCTTCAAATGTTCTTGATTTCACGGCCGTATCAACTTTACTATATTTTTTATGCAAAAGTGTTTTTCGAATTGTATACATGCTCGGATATAATTGTGTGAAATTAAACTATGCAAGAAAAACATTGATTGTTCTCATGTACATCCCAACATAAAACCGCAGCGTTAAGAAGGGCATTATACTAGTAGTATTAGGTGCCATTAGAATAACAGAAAAAAATCAAAGTATGGAAATAATTCAAGTTAAAAACATAGTATTGGTTCCATTCAGAAATGGAATTCATAATTATTTTAAGTTCCCAATAAACCTAAATATATAAAGGCAGAACACATTTTCTGAGCTGTATCGCCTAATTTGCATGAAGATAAGCCATGTCGCCTGATCCAACATTACAGAAATAAACCGTGCAATTCATAAAATTTGGAGCAAGTTTAAGCAACCGACGCTTTCACTAGTTAGACAAATTGGAAAGAAACTCTGTAGTCAACATCACATTCGTGCAGCATGTAAATCGAAGAAAAACCAAACAACATTGCAAACGCATAGCAAAGAGAAGTAGCCACGTTATGCTCTGGGAACTGGAGGAGCAGTGCTGCCCCATTGTCAGGTTTCTTAGAATTAGATCGTACAACCACAGTGGAAGCATCCATTTATATAGCCTTAAGAACACTTAGAGAAGACATATGTGACAACATTCGTACAATTGCAGCATATCTCCAGTATCAGGATTTGTTAACAAATTTAGCATTCTGTACGAATTTAGCATATAAACAGTATCAGAACAGTTGTAAATGAAACCTGTTTTCAGTATCAGGCCAGCACAGTTTCAGCATATCACAAATTTAGCATATCAACGTTCGTACAATTGCAGCATATCACCAGTTTTCAGTATCAGGAAGCACAGTTGGAAATGAAACCTCGATTTCCAACTCTAGATTAGCAGCAGGACAACTAACTTTGCCTACAGCGAACTCGAAGACGACTATGGCAAGCGCGCGCGGCCTCGCAGCGGGCGACAGGAGGCGGCGCGGCCACGGCGGCGGCGCGAAGAGGAGAACGTGGCGCGCGGTGGCCGCGCGCGGCGATACGGGAGGAGGCGAGGGGCAGGAGGTTCGCGGCGCGAAGGAGCGCGAGCGGCGCGAGGCGGAGGTGGTGCAGAGCCATGGCTGCGAGCGGCGCGAGGCGGAGGTGGTGCAGAGCCATGGCTGCGAGTGGCGCGAGGCGGAGGTGGTGCAGAGCCATGGCGTGGCCCCGGACGAGAACGGGAGACGGGGAGGGAAAAATACCAGGTGGGTCGACGGAGCGCCGTACCCCGCGCCGATTCTCCTACTTTTCACCGGGAACCGCCGCCGAATCCGCCGCCACGAGCTCGCCGGAGATGGTGGCGGCAGCGGCACCGGCACCGTCGCCCCAGGAGTCCCCCGCTCTCTTCTCGTAACCAATTCTGAAATGAGTAGTACCCCACGACTAATGCGGGACGGCGGACGATCAAGCAAGAGGTGGGCCCCACCTGCGCCGGAAGAAGCCGACTCGACTCGAGCTCGACCCACGCGATCACGAGGCTCCGCCGCCCGGAGTATCGCCGCGGCCGCAGTGCAAGAATCGCCGGCGGCCGAATCGTTGGGAGTTTCAATTTCAATCTGGGCCCATGAAGAAACATGGCCCATATTTGTATGGCCCAACTTTTCAGGCCGCCTGCGTCACTTCTGGTGGCTTCTCTCCAACAGAGGAAGGCGACTCCGAGGGCCACCGGCGCTGCGGCCGCCGACCAGCATGGAAGCCGGAGGCGGCGGAGCCGAGGAGGAGCAGGTGATGAGCGAGGTGCACCTCGGCTGCCCGCCGCGCTTCTCCGGCCTCCACGTCTCCCGATTCAGCTTCTCCTCACGGCCCCTAGGTACCAGCAGAGCAGCTCATGCCACGCGTTCCTCTGCGCGCATTTCGTCATACACCTTCCCTGCACTGCCTCTTGGTGCTAACCGAGGGGAGATTGTCGGGACACGGCATGATTTGTACTCTCCTGAACTTCGATTCTGTATTTTCAGGGACATCTGGAGACGACGACGGCGGCGGAGGCAGCGGAAGCGAGCTAGCCGCAGCAACGAGCGGTTCTTGTAAGTGAATGCGACTGTGGATCAGTGGATGTGTCTTTGCGTTATATGTTCAATTGTTCGTTGGGGTAACATGTTTTACTCTGTTGAGGAGGTGGTTCGCTTGACGCAGTTGCCGTGGATGAGGATGGGGATCTCGTTCTGGACAGGAGGAGGAGAAACAAATATGGTATACCATTTGCTTGTTGCTACGTATCGACGTATATCGTGTTGTTGTGGTTGGCAGGATTCTCATTTAAGCTTTATTGGCCTGCAGTTAGAAGTGACTGCCATCTGCTCACTATTCAGCATGGTGTTACCAGCTCGCTTAACAGTGTTGGGCTTCAGGTTTGAGAAAAAGATAGATGGTGCTTTTCTGTCATGTACGCATATGACTGATTGTTATTACTGGTGCACAGGTTTGGAAGGCAGCCTTATTATTAGCTGATTTTGTTTTGCACAAAAGCTTTTCATCGTCCAACTTTGATGGTGTTACTGCCATTGAGATGGGTGCTGGAACAGGTAATAATTGATGGTTTGACATTGCATTAGTGGATATGGCTTTCCAGAATGATAGTTCCTTGTTTTGTTTGATATTTGCTGAAGCTCTATGTAGTCTGTATAAGTCCACTACGTTATTTCTTCCTAACTCAGCAATGTTTGTCGGTCAGGTTTGGTGGGTTTAGCACTAGCTCGAGTTGCTAGAAGGATCTTTGTTACAGGTACTTTTCTCACCTTCAGAGTTTAATTTGTTAACATCGTTTCCATCACATTTTACTTAATTGGATAAATTCGATGTTCCATGTCAACCTAATAGGTACAGTAGTTTGATCCTTTTGTTTCTGTTCAACAAATAGATTTGTTTGAGATGCCCAACTAGAAATAAGAAAACTTGGCTGGAATCACAAATTCAATACCTTTGTGGAAGTGTGATTCCAATCATGGTATTTATTACTTGACCGCTTTCACAAAATTCAGAGGCACATCCGCATGTATACTGTCTGGCTTCCTAATTGTCTCAATTTTAATATGTTTTTAGAAAAAGAATATTTAGGTCATATGTATTGTTGAAATGTCAACCCCTTGTTAATGGGCTTCAGTGTATATTCAAATTTTCTTTTCATATGTTTAGCCACTTTGCTATCTTCAATCCTTATAAAATTTTATTTGCCAATGGGATGAACAGATAGAGGCACTGATATCCTAGATAATTGCTTGGCTAATGTCCGTATCAACTCTGGTATTCTAAAGTTTGATGAAGCTAAAGTCTGTGTACGGGAACTGGACTGGAAAATGTCATGGCCTCCACCTGTTGGTACATATGATCCTCCTGATTCAAGGTTTTCCCTACACCAGTTGATCTCACTTTTATTATTGATCATCATGATTCATGCATCACAAAACATGATCCATAAGAACTAATTTGAAGTGGAGACTGAATATGAGATCATAAGTTGCTTTACATCTTCCTGTTTATAAACAAAATATTCCAGTGTGCCTTTGCAAATTTGCTTTGCATTTGTTGTATGGTAGAACCAACTGATCTCGCTTGACATGGGGGGGTTTATAGGAGTTCAGCTGTAAATGAAAGCAGCTTACTTCTAATCTGCACACTGCTTAATCAGTGGGGCTTCTAGGCCATGGTCCATGGAGGGGGAGCCCTTTCTGCACTTGAGTTGCTACATTGTTATGTTGCCTATATTAGTGGCTGGAGTAAACCCCAGTGTACAGATTAAAACAAGGGCAGAAGCATCCTCCAGAAAGATGGTAGCTGGTCGTAGCCTCAGGTGTATGAGCACCTTTGTTGGCTACAAAAGGAGAACTGATGCAATTATTTTGAACTTATCACACTCTTTTCCAAGGTGTGGGCAATGGGGAGGTCGTAGGTTGTCCACTAGATAGTACCCAATTAGTATCCTCGCAGAGACATTAATGGAGTTCACTAACGTTGTATAATAGCCTTTGCTTCAAGTGTTTCTTTGGCACAAGGCTTATTCCATGTTCTCTGGTGCAGTCGGTATTTATGGTCTGCAAGTGAAGTTGAGGAAGCTGAGAAAGCAACAGTCCTGTTTGCTGCAGATGTCATCTACAGTGATGATCTCACAGATTTGTTCTTCAACACAGTGAAGAAATTGATGTCAAGTGGTGCTAAGAAGGTACCATCTAACTCGGCAATTACTATTCAGTATTCAGCTCCAATGTCTTGAGTTAAGGCGTCGTCCCAAAACAAAGAGCCCAGATTCTTGTTTGCATTTTGTAGGTGCTATACTTGGCCCTGGAGAAGAGATACAACTTCAGTCTAGACGAATTAGACGTCGTGGCCAATGGTTACGCGCACTTCCGAAGTTTCTTCATAGCTCAAGATGGTAAATCGTCTGCAAAGATCTCTCTTCGCTAACAAAACGAGTGCTGTCAAGTGATCTGAATATTTTCCTTTCATCCCGATTATTATCCACAGGGCATGGTGATCCGATCGATGGATTTGGACCAGGTTTTGTTGGAAAGCAGATAGACCCTGCAGAGATTCCTCAATACATCAGAGAATATGAGAGGGGCAAGGATTTAGAGATGTGGGAGATCATGTACAGTCCTGACCAGAAGCAGCAGTAACTCTACAAAAATCGTCTTTTCCTTGCAGCAGGAAGGAGAGGAGTGAACAATGCATGCTATTCTGCCTTATTATCAATAAGCTCAATTGACTCTGGAAAACCTCCTGAGGTAAATTCTGCAGTTGCAGGTTCCAACAACAAATCATCGTTGATTGCCACAAATGCATGATCCAGAACAAGCGACGGAGCATCCCCAGGACAGATGCTCTGTGTCGATCGGTCTGGCAATGATCGGCCTGCAGGCTGCTGGCCTTGAAGATCTTGTAGGATCAGGACTGGAGTGCTAGGTGCAACGGCCCGGCCAGCTTTGATCACCGCCGTTTCGGCTACTGGCTAACACCAAGCACGAGCGCCTTCTGCACCTGGTCCGGCCGCTGCACCCGATGCTGCCGGACTGGCAAGTGGCAACGCGTGCGATCCTTATACCGTGTGTCTGTGTTGTGTGGTGGCTGCCAGGATACGTTTTGCTACCTCATTGTATTGCAATCCTTACCCTGACTTTGTCATAATCCAAAGCTATAAGAATCAAGTTTCTTCTATTTATTTGTGTACTGTATAGGTTTTATGTAGTCTTTTTTACACGGTGATATATGTTATGGTAATAACTGAATTTTCTATTTAGTAAACTAAAAGAGTGGTTTGGTTCACACTCGACAATTGGATTGTGTCTTTTGTTGGCTCCCTCCAAGCAGCTTTCTTAGGCGTTCTCCCGTTTTTCATTTTGGTAGGTTTGTGAGGCATTGCCTTTTTTCATATGGTTGTCTCTAGGACCTTGTTGCGCCTGGTGGGCTGGGGCTCCAGCTGCCAGTAGATCCACACGCTCTTTACGAGCCCTTCATGGAGATGACCATGAGAGTTGAAGCAGCAGGAGAGATGGCAAACATTATGGAAGGGAGCAGTTGCCAATGGGGGGGCAGGCGCACTAAACTTGCGAGAGTTGATAAGGTCAATGGTATCTGTTATGAACCATGATCACGAAGTAGATAGAACGATAGCAGGAGGGAATTTGGGAAGAATTGGGGAATCCAGGGGAACAGAGAGTTGGGGGCTCAGGGTAGAGAACGGACATGATGTCCACCTCCGACCAGTTATGTATACCGTATTCAGTTCATTGGCAACCAAAAAAAAAAAAAAAAAAAAAAAAAAAAAAAAAAAAAAACCCACTAGGGCTCACACCTTATAGAACTCTAGTTCACCTCTTTGCATGGAAATAAATCTCACGCATGGACATATGGTGTTGCCTGAAATGTAACACCAGAGTCCAAGGGCACAGCTTAGGTTTGCACAAGACAAAGATATACAGGTTTCCCTTATTGGTTTCCCTTATTGGGATCCAATTTCTTTATTTATAAGCCATTAGGCTATATGTTTCACAGAAGATTGATATTAACAGAAGTTGCAATTCACGCGATTGGACAAAAACAACTGTCTATAGAAACTAACTTCTGTTGTATATATTGGTTCCTACATACGAGTATGCAGGTTGATTGATCAGGAGCTCTAAAGTAAATTAAAATTGAGCTCCTGCACAACCTACAGACCCAAAAATCATCCCATGTCTCTTTTTCTTAGTGTTCCAGGCAATAAAACATCAACAGCACCCTGTGGGGTTTAAAGCAATTAACAGTGAAACATCATAATCATTACAGGTTCTTCAACCAACAAAAGTTCATATTTATCCCTCCCTAAAAGCAACTAAAGGATCACAGCTCCACAGCTGATTACTACAACTGACTCTGCACACGACTTCAATCGACAAAGTTCACCCCAATGGCAGCAGCTTGGAGCTACCAGTTGTCTTCTTTGGGTAGCGTACAACTACGGATGCATCTCAGACGTCAGGAGGCCCCATTCCTCCAGCCAAGCTTTAGTGGGTGGTGAGGTGATCTGCTTTCATATGTATATGCATAGTCAGCCATAAATAGGTTACATACTTGGGCATCAGTCCCATGATATATCTCCACCAGTAGGTCCCTATCCATCTGCCATATACCAACATGGTAAGCCTGTGTTTCAAGTATTGTTGGAAAAGGGATATCAGCAATAGTAATCTTAAATAAAACCTACAAAATCCCTAGCAGTACATAGTACACATGCAAAACTTATAGCATGTAGTTTCTTATTAAAATTTTCAATTAGTTAGTAAATCACAATAACACCCAAACTAATTCAAATGTTACTGATACTTACACAATCTATCTCATATTCTGATTAATATGACGGCTGAATATACAGTATGATTCCTATGAGGTAAATAAAGTGAAAGATAAATTTTTTTTTTGTTCTTCCACATTTACCCTTCCCTTAAATTCTGCTTCCCCCTGGAAGATTATCAGCACTTCTGCAAAAAAACAGAGAACACAAATCAATTATCATGTTTTTCCTTAATGAAAAGAGAATGAATAGTGGAAGGCTATTATAATATTTGCAGTACTGCAGAACGGCTTCTGTGACCAATTTTGCAGCCCCTGCAGCCTGCACTGCACCAAAGCTGGCTGGAATCCTTTGCAGATAAGACAATGAACACAATGGAACAATATGTGCAGTTGACTAAAGTGGTATTTTTCATTGTTACCAATTGTAATTTATTTAAAAAGATCAATGAACATACAAAAAGCTCGTAAAATACAGATCGCACTACAACATGCATTTGGTTCGCGGGGATCATAGAAAGTGAGAGGTGCAATTGCCTCTCACATTTTAATTTGGTTTCTTCTAATTCTAATTATGAGAAAAATGTTACATTTAAATTTTGTTGGATATAAATAAATTAAACAGATAACAGAAAAGGCAAAATGCTAAGCGCGCTAATGTCTAGCGCACGCCACCACGGGAGATACAATTGCGCTCAAGTGTGAGGCGCATTTCTCTTTTTTATTACTACTGTGCAATCTCAATTCAGAGATAGATCTTTTCACTGCTATTTTGTTTCATCCGTGCCCGTGCGCGCCCGGGTCACGGATTGGGCTCGGAGGCCTCTTTTAGGTGTGCACTCAAGGCATCTTTCGCAGCTGACAGCCGTGTATCCCCGTGGAGGCATTGGAGAGGGCCAAATCCCGCTTAATACGCTGGCCTCCTTCTAATTAAACTCCCGGTACGGTACAATACAATCACGGGGCGAACCCGGTAATTAAAGAGAATAACGCTAGGGTTTGGGTGCTCGCGGTTTCGCGCAGCGGGAAGGGAAGGGAGGGAGGGGTAGGAATACCTGGTGAGTGCTCGTCGCCGGCGAGGAGACCGGCAAGGCCTCGGCACCTGGCGTCGTCGGCGGCGCCGCGGCGGAAGGCAAACGCAAACCAGTCGTTGCATCGCGGGTAGAGAGAGGGGCGAGACGAGAGATAGAGCGCACGTGGCGAAATAACTAATGCTGTGTACGGCGTTCAGCTCAGTTTGGGGTTATTCAGCCCATTGGGCCTATTGGGAGCGCACCCGCACGGGCCTTCTCAGGGGCCGTCCGTCACTGTTCTGTTTCAATTTCTTTTTTTTCTCTTTCTAGCAAAATATTTAACCCTAAAAACACTAGCAAAGTATTTGTTTTCTCCTAAAAAAGAAAAATATTTGTTTGAACCAAGGAAGGGGCTTGAAAACATGAATGACTCCAAATAAATATTAATTTAATTTTCAAATTGTGGAAAACAATCTGGCATGTGATCCGTGGGAAAAACAAAAACAATTTGTTCACAAAGCTTTTATACAAGGTACAAGGCCAAAAGCTAGTCTTATAGAAAACATTAGAAATATTTGTGTCACTAATAAATTTATTATAAAAATATGTTCCACAGTTTATCTAGTGATACTAATTACATATTTTATATAACTAGTTAAAGTTGAAAATGTTTAAATTTTCAGAAAATGAGAATGATATTATTTTTGAGACTAAGAGGGTAGGTAGGTTTTATGACATTATCTTTATAACATGTTTTGTCTCTAGGACCTTGTTGCGCCTAGTGGGCTGGGCTCCACCTGCCGATAGAAATCAACACGCTCTTTACGAGCACTTTCATGGAGTTGAAGCAGAGGAAGAGATGGCAAGCATCGTGCAAGGAAGCGTGGGTAAAGCGGACACGACTATGTTATCAACCATGATCACGAACTGGATAGAAGGATAGGTTCTCAAAAAAAAAAAAAGAAAAAAAAAGAAGAAGAAGACAAAAACAACCCTGGATAGAAGGATAGCAGGAGGGAATTTGGGAAGAATTGGGGAATCCAGAGGAACAAGAGTGCTCAGGGCACAGACCGAACATCATGTCCACCTCCGACCAGTTATGTATTCAGTTCATTGGTAGCCAAAACAGAGTAGCTCCTCTTGCCCACCCCACACCTCTAACTAAGGCTCACACCTTACTACAACTCACGCATTGTGTCAACATCAGAGTCCATGGTCACAGCTTATATTTGCACAAAACAAAGATATATACATGTTCCTTTTTTTGGGATCTATTTTCTTTATTTATAAACCTAGGCTTTATATTTCACAAAAGATTGCTATTTGGACAAAAACAACTGTCTATATAAACTTATATAAACTTACTGCTGCTGCATAGATTAGTTCCTACATACTATTATGAAGGTTGATTGATCATCGGCTCTAAACTCAATTAAAACTGAGAGCTCCTGCACAATTTGCGGACCAAGAAATCATCCAGTGGATTATTTTTCTTAGTGTTCCAGGGAAAAAAACATCCCCAGCACCCTGAGGGGTTTAAAGCAGTCATAACAGTGAAACATCGGTTCTTCAACCAACAAAAGCTCATAATTTGTTTTATAAAAAAAATCATAACTTTTTTTGAAGAAAAACTGTGGAGCTTGCTCCCCAGTGAAATATATTAAAGCAAAGAATGAAAGTTACAAATTTGTTGGCTGGCTGCTAACAGGAAATAATTAAGAGAAAAACTCACATAGGACTTACCCTAGAGGGGACAGACCAAGACACAAGACAAGTGCCACAGCGGCGGCAAGAAAAAAGAAGCTACAACATGTTAACCCAATTCATCACTAAGACTCGTTTGTCGCTAGGTAGTCTAAAGAGATGAAGTTTAACTTCATTCTTGAAAAGTAGTTTCCAATTTTCTAGTGAGGGGACTTTGTGGTTGAAGATGAGACCATTCCTCTCTTTCCAGATGCACCAAGCACTGCATGAACAAATCCATGAAGTAGGGTCCAACAAAGCTTTGACGCTGCTGTATTAACGTTTGACAAACATCTCCTTGTAGGTCCCACTGCATACCCACAGCAAACCATCTGCTAACACTGGAAGTGCATTCAAAAAACAGATGCAGTGAGGTCTCATCCACCTGTTCATGACTTAACACACAGTGATACCCTTCTTCAAGATGTCTGTGTCTTCTTCTAAGTAGATCTCTTGTGTTTAGTCTATCTACAAGGAGCAGCCAAGTGAAGAACTTGATTTTTGGCATGCACTTTGCTTTCCAAATCCAACATAAGGGAGGAGGCGGCATGACACTGTCAAAGTGATGTCTGTAGTATTGCCTTGACCTATAAAGCCCACCCCTCCATTGATAAACCCAAAGATCAGTTTGGACATTGTCTACTCGAAGGATCAGAGCTTCAGCTGATTACAACAACTCTGCCCACGGCAATTCAATCGACAAAGTTCACCCCAACAGCAGCAGCTTGGAGCTACCAGTTGTCTCCTTCAGGTAGCTTACAGCTACAGATGCATCTCAAACGTCAGGAGGGCCCATTCCTCCAGCCAAGCTTCAGTTGGTGTTCATATGGGACATCGAGATGATTTACTTCTACTGAGGTGATCTGTGTTCATATGTATATGTATAGTCAGCCATAAATAGGTTATACATACTAGTTCATATGTATATGTATATAATCAGCCATAAATAGGTTACATACTAGGTCATCAATATATAGTATACCTCATGTCTATGGGACAGCGCTATACCTGTCCGTCTACCATACCAACGTGATAGGCCGTCACACCGGTATTTCTAGTATTGTTGGAAAAGGTATATCGGTAATAGTCATCTTAAATAAAACCTAAAATCCCAAGTAGTACATATCACATGCAAAACTTATAGCAAGCATGGATGTTTTTTTTTCTTCCACATCTACTCTTCTCTGAAGTTCCATTTCCCCTGGAAGATTACCAGCACTTCTAGGAAAAACAGAGAACGCAATGAATCAATGACCATGTTTTTCCTTAATGAAAAGAGAATGAATAGTGGACTATAAAGTTTCTAGTACTGCAGAACGAATTCCGGCTTCCGTGACCACTGACCAGTTTGGCAGCCCCTGCACCAAAGCTGGTTGAAATTCTTAGCAGATATAACACAATCAGCAACACGATGCAACAATATGTGTGCAGTTGCTAAAGCAGTGTTTTTCCTTGTTACAAATTCCAATGGACTTTTGAAAAAGATCAATGAACATACAGAGAGCTAAATGTGCGCTATAAATCTGTAAGCACTAAGCACAGATATATTGGCGAACATATAATGATAAAATACAGATCATGCAAACTACAGCAACATTTATGTGGTTGTGGGGGGTTAGAGAAAGTGCTAGGTGCAACTGCCTCTCACATTTTGAATTTGGTTTGTTCTAATTATGAGAAAAATAGCACTTTGTTATAATATAACATAATTAACAAATAATAGTACCCTGATTGTACATCGATCCCTCCCTCCCTCCCTGCTTTGCTTTTCTTTGCTGTTCTTAGCTTTTTTTTTTGGTTTTCTACTTATAACTAAACCACTTTGCTTTTATTAATTAATCAACTGCAGGGGCATTCGCCCCTCCAGACCCTTCAAAAAATTAACAAATAACAGAAACCTTCAAAAATAAATTAACAAACGACAGAAAGGGCAAAATGCTAAGTGCGCTAGTGTCTAGCACACGCCTCCACGGGAGATACAATTGCGCAGAAATCGCGCATTTTCAAAAAAAATTTATTACGACTGTGCATCCCACTCTCGGGGAAGATCTTTTCACTGCTATTTTATTTCATCCGTGCCCCGTGCGCGCCCGGGGTCACAAGATTGGGCTCGGAGGCCTCTTTTAGTTTGTGCACTAAAGGCATCTTTCGCAGCTGACAGCCGTGTATCCCCGTGGAGGCATTGGGGTTAGCCTAATCCCGCTTAATACGCTGGCCTTCTTCTAATTAGACTCCCGGTATGGTACAATACAATCAGGGGGCGAACCCGGTTAATTATAAAAAGATAAAGTTAGGGTTTGGGTGCTCGCGGTTTTGCGCAGCGGGAAGGGAAGAGGTAGGAGGAATACCTGGTTGGGTGCTCGTCGCCGGCGAGGAGACGGAGAAGGCACCTGCCGTCCGGCGGCGGCGGCGGCGGCGGCGGCGCGGCGATAGGCAACCCGTCCTCGCATCGCAGTTTTTTTTTTTTTTTTTTTTTTTTTGAACAAAACGGAAACATCGTTTCCATTAACAAATGGCTCCAGCCCTATCGCTGGAGGCCAAGCCATCTCGCAGGTAGAGAGGGAGACGAGAGATAGAGCGCACGTGGCAAAAATAACTGAGGTTATTCAGCTCAGCCTGAGGTTATTCAGCCCACTGGGCCCCGTGGGAGCGCACCCGCACGGGCCTCTTTCTGGGCCTCCCTTAATGCTGTTCCGTTTCAATTTCTTTTTTTTTCTTAGTAGCGAAATACTTTCCCTCAAAGAAAAACTAGCAAAATATTTGTCTTTAGGACTTTGTTGCGCCTAGTTGGCTGGGGCTCCAGCTGCCAGTAGATCCACACGCTCTTTACGCTTTATACGAGCCCCTTCATGGAGATGACCATGAGAGATGAAGCAGAAGGGAGAGATGGCAA